>VXBT01003842.1:924064-949425 GCA_013400235.1 Oriolus oriolus | reverse complement strand
TATATATATAAAAAAGAAAGGAATGTTCAGCTCTGAGAGAGGGAACGAGCTTATGATCACTGCTTTTATTTTTAAAGAACTGTGCGTAGCTATCTGCAGTCGAATACTTCTGTGCTAATGCAACTTTTAACCATGTATATACCTTTTAGTAAAACGGCACTCTTTGCATGAAACTGTAAAAAACGAGCACACACACACCAAAAAAAGAAAAAAAAATTAAAATGCAGCTGCTCAAATAAGCTGAATCTCACACACTGGTAGTGTCTGGGGTGGGAGATTCATCAGCTGAGCTTTTCCTTTCAGGTTATACCCACATTGGGCAAAAATATAATGTGATCAAGGCTGAGATTGTGGTGACACTTTTCAGCTTGGGGATATGATTAAAGTACCCTGTGCCCCTGGGTATTGAAATTCCACAGCCTAGCCAACCTCTTCCAAAATTTGGCCACTCTTGTGTGGGTGATTTTCCCGATCTGTTTCAAATTTCCCTTTCTTCAGCTCCTGGCTGTTCTGTCTCACCCCTTTAACTGCGCCGTCCGAGGTGAGCATGGTTCTGTCTTTTACTTAACGCACATTCAGTAGTTGTGTACAGCATATAAAGCCTTTCCAAGTCTTGTATTCCCTTATTTTCACCGAGTGATGCATGGACTCCATCCCTACCCCTCTGATGAATAGATGGTCAGTCAGAGCTTGAGGCATTGTAGTGGTTGCTGCTCCAACATCATGTCAGGTACAGGCTGGAGCTCTCACTGGAGTGTGCCTGACCTGGCTGGCTGTGTCCTTTCCCCTTCAGAGTTCCCTAAATAATTCCAGGTGTTTTGTTAAACTGAATTACTTCTCTGACTTGACTAAATTTTGGAATACAGTAGGTGTTCCCAGTGTTGTTTCACTTATCTCAGGGCAGCCTGGAAGTGATTTTGCATGAGTTTTTGATGTCCTCCCGCAGAGAAGCTGTGGCCCACTGCTTCTTACGGCCTCCAGCCCTGCCAGTTCCATCCGTGCCCCTGGGAAAGACCTTCTGGAGGCTAAATTGTGGAGATTGTCATTGGAACAGGCTGACTCTTTTGCCAAGTTAAGCTGAGTCTGAGGTGTTCAGACAGTGGACTGTGGTGGGCTACAGGCTTTGTGTTAATCACATACACAACTTTTTGGAGATGAGATTCACATTCTCTGAGATTCCCTTTCTCCAAGGCCTTCAGAATGATTTTTGGTGGCATTGAGTGGCAATGTCTGCCGAGGTGTGATGCTTTTGAGGCACAGGGGTGCCTGCCCCTCTCATCACTCTGGTCCCATGAATTTGATTATTCTTCACGTCAGTGACAGCCCCCTCCAGTGCAGCAAGTCCAGTTTGGATTACTTACAGGATGCTCTGTAATCCACAGACAAGAAACCAGCTTGCGATGGTTTCACTGAGCTCTGACCTGCACCTCTGTGCACTTAATCACTTTTTTCTTAACCCATCAGCTGCATCCCACCTGCTCCAGTTTCCCATCACCTCCACAGCTGCTGCAGAGGGATTCCTGAGGCACATTTCCCACATATCCCTGATCTCTGTCTGAGCACAGGGCTGCTGAGCAGCCACACTCCGGGGACGTGGCACTCCTGTCTGTGCAGGTCTGTTAATCAGCAGGAACTGGGGCTGCCTTACAGGCTTCTGGTTGTAATCAGTCAATGAAGCTCACAAGTGTCCCTGTCCCAGCTCCAGGGTCCCAGTGGGTGGCAGTCCTGGCAGGCACGTGGAGCTCACCTCCTGTCACACAGCAGCTGGGGCTGTAGGACCATTTGGCTGGTTCAGCATCACCAGCTACTGATCATATGCAGTCTAAAAACATTCTTCTGGTTAGGGGCTAAGGGAGAGGCTTCCAGTAATGTGGCAGTTCCAGCAATCCAGCACACGGGAGGTCTGGAAAGGCTTCTTAAAGTATTCTTTGAACATTGTGGTGTCTGTAAATACCATTATTTTCCAGAGTGGGTAACACTCAATGACTGTAATAGCTCTGGCTTTTAAAAGGCACCTGTAGTTAGCTGACAACTTTTTCCTAGAGAATTTGGAGTACAATAAAGCCTGATACCAATGGAAAGTAATTAGAACAAAAGTAATTATGTATAGCTTGTATAATTGCACACAGCTACGTGTGAGCTGCAGTTCTTTGACTCCCTTTGTTCTCCGCTCTGTGCTTTGGAGAACATAATTGCATTTAAGCTTGATGTTTTATACTCTGTTTAAGGTGATCTTTATTTGTCTAGTTAATGTACCTGTGGTTTTTTGTGGAAATGCAGAACATTTCATTGTCTGTAACAGCAGAAAGTGAAATATATTAAAAGAAATTAAGTGCAAAATCCAGGAACTTTTTGTGAACACAAGGCATTTTTGTAAACAGGGGCGTTGGAGAGTGGCTGATTTGTACAGGAAAGGAGTTGGCTGGTTATTTGTGGTGAGGAACAAGAAAGTTGGTTGATCTCCTTGTTAAAAAAGCTTTTTTTTTTTGGTCCACAATTGTTTCTTTTTCTGTTGCCTGTCTCTTTTTTTCAGCCCTTGGCTTGTTCAGAGGAATTGTAGGGGGAAATGAATTAAAACCACAAAAAAGAAACAGATGAGTCAGACCTCTGAATACACACGGAGCCACAGAATAGAGTTACTTACTTGGGACAGTAGTTGGAAGTAAAGTTGAATGAGGACACAGGACAGACACACTGGCCAGCCCTGGCTGCACACAGCCAGCCCCTTCCAACTCCTGACCTTTCTATTTTCCTGGATATCTTTCCCAAATCACCTTGACCCCTACCTTCTCCTGCCTTTGGTTCCTTCCCTAAACTTCCTAATAAGTTCTGAAAAATGTTGGAAAGCTCTTCCCTGCATCACATAAACCCCCTCCTCAGCCCAAAAGATGTGCAGGAGAGCCTTTTCATGGTCTCACTGATGGCTCTTCTGTGACAAGCCTTGGAAGAGATGCTGCTGGGGCTCTTTTTCTCTGGGGGAGTTATTGGGGTTCCCTTCTCTGTTGTCTCTTACTCATCGGTGCTCCTTCAAGCTGATGACTCCTATGGTAGCCCAGGATAGTCAGGGCAGTGTGTTTTTCAGGTTCTCCCATTTGATACTCTCTCTGTGTTTCCATGTGGTCACAGAATCACAGAATATGCTGAGCTGGACCTTTCCTCACACAGCAGATCTCTTCCTTCCTGCAGCTTTCTCCTCTCCAGGCTGGAGCAGCCCTGTCCCCTCTGGCACGTGCTCCACTCCCTGCCCATCTGCTGAGCTCAGTCCAGGTGATCAGTGCCCTCCGTGTGCCGGGGTACCAAAAATGTGTGTGACATTTCCCATGCACAGATCACTGGGATGTGATCCAGTGGGATCTAAACCCCACGAGAGCCAAGGGGGTGAATAATTCCCCTCAGGCATTTTTCCTCAATTAACAGGCCATGCTCCTTTTAGATACTGTCAGCTCCTTTGCTGCCAGGACACATCACTTGCTGACTACCGAGACCTCCAGATCCTTTCCCACACACCATTCCCAATAACCACCATGTCCTTCATGCACTCAGAAATCTGTCCTGGGAGGACTCATTTCATCATTTCCCCACAAACTGAAGGGAAGCTGAGCAGCTTTTGGGTCCCTGGGTAGAACTTTTGGCCTCTTTTTGAAGCAGGTGCAACATTTGTCTTTCATCAGTGGCCGAGGACTTCCCTGGATGCCCCCAGCTGTTCAAAGATGCTGGACAGCGTCCTTGCTATGATCCCAGTCACGCGTATGAGAGAAGCAGCACTTCTTTTAGCCCTTAAAATCTTCTACAAACATGAACTGTGGGTGAGCTCTGGCTTTTCTGACACCATCTCCTCATGCCTTGCACCCTGCAATCTATCACAGAGCTCCAGTCATTCAGGACTCTTCTGTTGATGCTTTCATGGTCTCCCTTGACCCATGTGAGGGAACAGCAGGTGCCCAAGGGCTGGATGAGCCTGGCAGCTTCTCCTCAGCGTCCCTGATCCAAGGCCAGGGGAATCAGCAAATCGCCCTGGACAGGGAGGGAGTTCTTTGTCATCTGGCTCTGGAGCTCTCCATGTTCAGGTGCCAGACCCCAAGGTAGGAGCTCTGAAATGGAGTCCTGGTCACCACTCATGTGAGCAGATAAGTGGTTTGATTCTTGGCCACCTTCTGAAGTGTCTTTGGAAAGAGAATGAAGCTGCCCTTTGAGGCTTCATGAGAGAAGCTGGTACAGGGTGCCCAGAGATCAGTGGATGCCCAATCTCTGGAAACATTCCAGGTCAGGTTGGACAAGATCAACATGATATGGTTGAAGATGTCTCTGATCATGACAGGAAGGGTTGGACTAAATGAGTTTTAAAGGCCCCTTCCACACCAAACCATTCCATGATTCTATGATGCTTATCCCTGGAACTGCCTTGGGACTGACCTTCCTTTGTCTAAATGTCACAGAGGTGGGTTCTCCTGTGGAACTTGAAGTGTTTGTGTGCTTGTGTGTGTTTTTTGTGTGTGTTCTGGGTCATCTGAGATCTTTGGAGGGAAGGATTGGGAGCTGGACTTTGATGGTCTTTGTGGTTCCCTTCCAGCTCAGGAGATTCTGTGATTCTCAGACTGTGTATTGATAGTAAAGATGCACCTGAGTGGATGTACAGAGATTTTCTGGATGGCTTGGTAGCACCTTGACTGATTGGACCAGAACCTGGGGTGAACCAGATTCTTTTCTGCTTAAAAAAACCTAAAATTACTGTGTGTAGCTATAGTTTCACCCTACAATTTAAATCTCCTTCCTTTGTGTCACCTTGTATAAAGTATTGATCTTTGCATGCCTGCATTATATAGATATAATTTTCTCTTCTCTGTGATTCATGTTCTTTATTCACATGAATAATTTTCTCCTTGTTCTTTATGGTTTTTTTCCAAGATAAATTATTTAATGCAACAGTACTTGAAATACTCCATTTTAAGCCCTAAATTAACCTTGGATGTGAGACGTAGATTGGCAACATTGTATTAGGGAAGAATCTCTATTAAATAATTGACAGATTCTTTTAAAGTAGTGCTTAAGCTCTTGAAGGCTGTGACACCACCTTCAATTTATAGAATTTGGATTTGAGCAAAATGAAGCATTTAGCTTGGACTTGTCTCATTTGTGCGGGTATTGATTAGAAAAAATTCCATTTCGGTTCTGCGATTGTACAGTTTATTTAAAAATTCGCAGTAGTTTGTGTTGACTGTGAACAGGAATACAGGAGATTACTGCTGATACACTGAAAAAAAGTATGAAAAGAGGGAAGGTGTTTTTGGGGTGGGTGACTGTGCTGGTTTGGGCCAAATTTGGAGGAAAATATCCTCTGATAGAAGGCAATTGCAGCTGCCCCTCCCCCACCTGTTTCGGGAAAGAAATATTCCCAGAGGAAAGTGAAGAAAAAAACTATTTATTTAACAAACACACAGGAAAAAAAATAATAATAATGCCAAAGAATAAAATCTCTTGCTGTGGAGAGAAAACCTGGAAGATTTTTAAAGTCCTTCTGTGGGTGCGGTGTCTCTCCTCCTCCTTAGAGCTGGGTCAGCGTGGGGGCCCTCGGACCAGGGTAAGGTCTCCCGGTGAGGTTGTGATGTTCTGATGTTCTGAACAAGTCCAGAAAAGACGAAAACAAAGTCTCAGGAAAACAAAGTTTAACTCTCTGTCTCTTTCTCCGAAGAAACAGCCAAAAAAGCTGGCCGAAAAAGCCAGAAGCAGGGTGCTTCCTCTCCACTCCACTCCCTGCAGAAGCACACACCGAGGTAGCCGTGTCCTTGGAGCACAGAACTGCTTTGAAAAAAGTTCATCTGGCTTTTTTTCTCTCTCATCCAGTTTTAAAGGCACAGAAAGGCACAGAATTCATACCTGGGCGATATGGGATACAACATCATAAAGTCACCCCAAGACAGTGACCTGCCCTTGCCAGCAGCTTTGCAGGTTCACATTGCAGAGAATGAGAATCAGTTCTGGGGGTTTCAATATTGGTTTGGTCCAATATTCCTTGATTTGCTACAAAGGATGTCAGAGATGTGGGGATCTCCCCGAGGTCTGTGTCAGAAGAGTCCAGTACGAGAAATTCACTGAGAGTTTTTGCTGCATTTTCTCCATCAAGCATTCCTGGTGATTCCTTAGCTGGCCTCCTGCTTTAATGCTTTTCAAGAACTTCTTACCATGAAGTTGAGTGTCCACTGTGAGGTGCTGTTCAAATTAATTCTCATCCTCTTAATTTCTTGTTTAGCTTTGACCTGCCATGTTTTATGCTTTTCTTCTCTCTGCATGTGGGAAAGCTTTCCACTTCTTTAAATTCTGACCTTTTTCTTCAGACTCCTAAACTCCCTGTTTGGGAGCAAACCAAGCAAAAATTAATTGGCTTTTTTTCTTCTTTTTTTTCCCTTTGGTCCATGTTTTATCTGGCCTTCTAACCCAATATTCTGTGTAGTCCTTGGGCTGTTTGTAGATGTGATAGTTTCTGCTTTTGGGGCTGTTCTTTTTATCACTTTCTTGTCTAATAGCCTTGTTTCTGCATTGCTCCGTTTCTTCACATTTTTTTATCTAGTGTTTTTTTCACTCACCAGCTCTTTTCTACAGCAACCCAGTTTTGTTGTGAGCACCACTAAAAACCAGCTTTTCCAGTGATCCCACTTAAACTCTTTTCCAAGCACCACTTGAGTCTAAATCCAAATCAGGATCTTTCCTGTGGATTCCTGTGTAGGTTCTTCTAGAAGTTTTGGGTTTGCATCTCATCCTGAAAAACTGCAAACCCATTTTGTGTGTAGGTGACTTAACTGCTCTCAGTCTAAAATTTGCACTTTCTGTGCTCAGCATTTCCTGATCACTGTCATTGCCCTGGTGGGGATCCAGTTCCAGTGCTAAACTGGAATTCGATCATGGGATTCCTGGCCTCAAGGGTTCTTCCACGCTTCTCTTTTCCTATAACATCTTCGTGCTGTTACACTACAAACATAGATAATTATCTAATAATTCAACCAGAGCACAATTTGCCTGTTTGAGGCTGCTGCAGTCCCAGCCCTGGCAGCCTGCTCTGGCATCTCCCTCCAGAGAATCTGTCATTTAAAGAGATTTTCCAAGGATCATCTTGTTGCCTGTGTTTATGAGACCTACCTTCATTTAAGTGTTGGAAATCAAAGGTAGAAATGACTGGAGGAGTAAAACAATAATGGCAAGAAATTTCATAAAGCTTTTCAAGGATGAGATGTTAAGCTGATGCTTGAAAGCTTTTACACAGCTTTCTTGCTCAGGAATGCTTTTGTGATTCAGTGCTGCAAAAATTAACCTGTCTCAATGAGACGTGAAGAATGCACTCTTAGGGAAAAAAATACTAAAATGCTTCCCACCCTCTGAACACTTCAATATCGAGGTAACTTTCTGCCGCTGTGCTGGCTGAAACCAGCTGAATCTGCCTGGGCCACAAGTGGGTTCAGTTTATCTTGTTGTGTGTTGTTTAGTCAGTGTCGAATCACAGAATCACAGAATGGGTTGGGTTGGAGGGGACCTTGAAGCTCACCCAGTCCCACCCCCTGCCATGGGCAGGGACACCTTCCACTATCCCAGGTTGCTCCAAGCCCCGTCCAACCTGGCCTTGGACACTTGGACTTAGGGATGGGACAGCCACAGCTAAGCAGGACCCCTGGTGAAGCCTTACTGTCTGGAGTGGCTGGAATTCCTCTGTCCTGCTCTTTAGGTGCTCTCCTGCTGGCTAAAATCCCTCTCCAGACACTGAGCATCTTCTGTTCGATGTGAGGAATGGGATGGATTGAAGTTCCCCCTCTCCCAGCAACTTTAGTTCAAAGCTCTTAATATGATTATAGCCTCTGTTAGTTTAGACCCTGTTATTAAAACAAATCAAAAGACCTGTTGTGATAACTGTCACATTGGCTTGGATTCCTCCAGTGTGGTTTGGTTAATATTTCCTTGAGAACTGTTTTGAAGCTGGATTAAAAAGCTCTTTCATTTTGGGAAAAAGAAAAGGCATGGCACCAGGCTTTTTCTTCCCAGCATTCTTCACTCCCTGTCAGGTTAAGGAGAATTGGGAACAAAGGACAGGCCTTCAAAAACCCTTCATTTTTACACTGCCTGGTAGACTTGGCTGCTTCTCTGTGCAGTTCTGAGTATTTCAGAGTTACAAACAGCAAGCAAGTAATCACAGAACTGCCAGATACAGTTTGAAATACAGCATCACAATCCTTGTAACTCATAAACTCTGAGCTGTGGCATTGTTTCAATCTGGAGCTTCATCCATCCTTTTGTCTCGCTCCTCTGGTGAAGGAGGACTGGTTTAATTGGAGTCTCAGCTTTCTATTACAGAAAAGTTATGAAACACAGGTAAGAATTAAATTTCTTAGAAGAAACGAAAGTCAACAATATGTACTTGCCCACCACTGAGTTTTATAATTGCATCCAAGGCCTTGAGAGGAAGCAGCTGTGTAATTCATATTATTGTTGTAGTATTTCATGTAGGTTTGTGATGGATGGTTCTTCCTGAGCCCTGTTGTTAAGGAACTGCTGGAATCCTGAATCCTGTTAACTCTAGCCTGTGTGTAATGACATGTGTGTCTTTTGGGTACAATGCTGTTATTAGTTTCCTAATATCAGGTTGTTATATCCCCGTGAACATTACATTTTAAATAGCTAAAAGCTAATTTAATCAAAATCTCTGGGACTATTTGCTAATGCAAGGTATTAGGGAGCAGGAAGCAGAAAACATTGTCTTACCTTAATGCTTGGAAAATAGTTATGAACAAATGTTGGCCATTATCCTGTTGGAAATATGTAATCCATGCAGCTGCACAGCAGGGCTGTGCTTGGAGCATTCCCCCAGCATCTGGTAACAGCAGGATTTGCTGCTCTTTCTTTGTGCAACCTTTCCATGGTAGCTGATAGCCTGTTTTTCTTGTATTCTGCCCTTTTTTATTACATCCTCTCGTATGGGTGACTGTCCTAACATCTGCTGAGGCTCTTACAGAAATCCACCCATTCCTCACAGTGCTATTTCTCCACCTTGCCACTGTTATTTATACCAAGCGGTTTCTAATGTTGTGTCCAACAGTTTTTCATGGTCTGTTCAGCTGGCTAAACTTCATCCCAGTGCCCCAAATTCTGACAGACCTCAGCAGAAGCACTCTTAAATTTGGTGGCTCACATAATTTTCTTTTTCTATAACATTCCGCCCCTCAGAGATCCACAGAAACTCTGTGGGAAGATTTCACTGCTCCTGAATGATCTCCAGTACCAGCCAATATGGCTGTGTGGAAAATGAAGAGTATATTTTGGTATTTAAATAGGAACTGGCACTGTTGTCAGGAAAATAATTAACTCCAATCCAGCAGTGAACAATAACGTCTTTTGGCACATAGACTGAGAAATAAACAAAATGCAGAATAAATTAGAGGGACCAAACACAAGCTCTGGCTGTCAAGTCAGATTTCAAACATCCTTTTTCTCTTTTAAGGTTTTTTCCCTCAAGGTACAACATATGTTTAATCCAAGAATGTGAATCAGAAGAATCCAGGAGATGTTTTCTTCTTCTGTGCATATCATCAGCAGCAGAATAAGATGTTTCCTTGTCCCCATCATGCTTTTGCGGGCTTTCATGGAGTGTGCCAGGCTCCCAGTCAGGACCAGCCTTGCTCTTACATCTCTTCTGCAATCCTTTACCCTTGAGCATCACTTCTTAGAGTATCCAGTTCTTCTGGCTGAGATAGAAATAAGAGATTTTGATTTGCATTTGAGATCCCTTTCCTTTAGATGTTTCCTTTGTGAGGGGATTTTAAGATGGACTTAAGATGGAGCAACCAGAAGGCCCTGCCTTAGTGTCCTTTCAGACACCTGTTAAGGATAAACTAAAGGCCTCTACTTCCCAAAGTTTTGCCCTCAAATTTCTGAGTCCATCTCAAGCTTTTCCTCCTCCTGTGGGTTTTGAATTCAGGTATGAATTATCCTCACCTCATGCCAAATTGTTGCTGTTCTGTTTGGTTTATACACAGTTACACCGAGGCATTGGCACGCTGAGCGCTTTTCTTCCTGGTGCCATCGTTTTGTCCCTTTCCTAAGGGAAAGTACAAATTACCTGCATCTTTGGAGCAGTTTTGTCTCAGGTAAATGCCGATGTTGCCCCCACCATCTCTGCAGGGTGGCTGTTCAGTGCTCTGCGTGCTGCAAGACGCTCTTTTCTTCCCCTAAAATGTCCAACCACTTTCTGACTATTAAGGAATTCACCTGCTGTGGACAATGTGCCCAATGCCTTTTTAAACTCTTTTTTCTCTCAGCAATGAGCAAACTGCAAAAGATTTTGCATCTGTACTTAAAAAGCTTTTCCGACTGTGGTTTTCAAAGGCTCTTTTTGTAATTTTCAAAGGCTTGATATTTCCTTCTTTTCCTTTTCTCCCACAGTTTGCAGCCCACTGCACACTTCTCTTGGATCTGAAATGTTTGCTGTCCCACTCCTCCTGGTACTTTCTGTCCTCCTCTTGAAGAGGGTCACTTTGCCAATTTACAGGGGACAGGCTGTGTAAAAACCATGGGTCTGTTTTTTGTTTTTCTTTTAGGCTGTAGTGCATGATCATGGAATCCCAGAATGACAGAATNGGGTAGGGTTGGGTTGGGTAGGGTTGGGTTGAGTTGGGTAGGGTTGGGTTAGGTTGGGTTGGATTGGGTTGGTTTGGATTGGATTGGGTTGGGTTGGAAGAAACGTTAAAGATCAACTCATTCCAACCCCTGTCATGGGCAGGGACACCTTCCACCATCCCAGGGTGCTCCAAGCCCCGTCCAACCTGGCCTTGGACACTCGCAGGGATCCAGGGGCAGCCACAGCTTCTCTGCGCACCCTGTGCCAGGGCCTCCCCACCCTCACAGGGAAGAATTTCTTCCCAATATCCCGTCTAAACCTGCCCTATGTCAGGTTAAAGCCATTCCCCCTTTTCCAAACCCTACAAGCCCTGGCATTGACCCGTCTGCCTAAAATGTGTTCCTTTATTGGGAATTAAAATTTAAAAGGCACGAAGAGGGAGAAAAATTAGAAAGACAGCTGCATGCAGGCTGTATTTATGTAAATGGACTCATTTCCAAAAACCAGGTCATGAATGAATTGAGAATTTTGTTTAAATCCCACATGAAATGCTTCAGAATTTTAGGTGTTGCTTTTTCCCCTCCTTTCTTCTGTCTTGTAACTTAGAGTAAAATCCTCACTAACAATTTGCTAAGCATTGTCCATGATAAATGCTGCTGTCCTTGGAGCCTGCAAAACAAAAAGCAATTTACTGATTTGATATTAATTATTTGACATCAAAACGTGCATCAAAACACTGGAGTATGTTCATTTAGTTGTAAAATGGGAGAGCCAGATGAGGAAGCATTTGTTAAATACTAACAGAAAGAAATCAGAGCTTAGACAAGGAATTTTTTTGCTTTGATATGGACAAGGTGGACAGCTCAAAACAGTTTATGAAAATGCCAAGTAAAACATGAAGGATTTTTTAGCTCCTCACTGCAGTCTGATATTGAAGCACTAGAGAGAGCTCCTGATTCATGGTTTCATTTTTCCAGAGGCTTGTTTGGAGACCTGAGCCTCCTTATGTTCTCCTAACTGTAAATAAAAGAGAAACTTTCAACAGAATATTGCCTTTTACCCCATATCATAGCAAATTTGTGGCTAGTTAAAGTTAAAATGTAATTTAATAAAATAATTAAACAATTTTCTTAGTAATGAATTAACAAAATGCTGATTTTACGGATCCTCATCTGCCACTTACCAAAAATATTTTTGTTTTTTCTTACTAATAACAGTTTCAGGTGTTGGGAACCCACTTAAAACAACTTTTTCCTTTTATTCCACTCTGAGAGCAACACAGGAGTTTTAGTGCAATATTAGAATTCTGATCATGCATTTTTGGAATATCTTCCCTGTCGCAGTGGTCCCAACTATTCTAAATTTCCTTTGTGGTATTTGGAAGCATTTGGGTAAATGAACCACAAGCAGTAGCAGCATTTCCGTTCCTTGATTGGATGAGCAGCTCTGGCATGAATCACATTCTTGTGTGTGCACAGATCCTCTCTGGAGCCTCAAATATGCACCCCTGAGATCTCCAAACCAATTTCTTATGAGTACTTCTGCTAAAAAAAGGAATGCTTGGATATTTGCTGAGAGCCAAGCTGAAGTCTATCGGTCCCAGGCTCCTGCAGGAATCCAAGCCTTTTGTTACACAGTAATTTGAATAATTTCCAGTCCAGCAGCTTACAAACTTGTTTGGGTTTGGTACCCAGGCTGTGTGACAAATTCAGTTTATTGAGAGCTGCAGAACTACACAATAGTTGAAAATAATGTTTGGATTGAGAAATAAGGCTGAAGTCAGACACAAGTGTGCAGGCCTTGTGTATGTGGTCATGTGCATGTAGATATATTAAGAAAAACATATTGTGGTTGCTGTCCTGGCCGTTTTTTCAGCCCTCAGCATTGCTGCCATCAAAAACAAGGCAATTTTATTCTGTATTTGCACCCCAGCCCCTGGAGAATGGCAAGTTCCCACATGGTCTTCTAAAATTTGTTTGACTCAGAATTAGATTAACTGACCCAGACCTTACTGCACAGTTTGGAGTTCAACTTTTAGAGGTAAATCCATTTTTTGGAGTACCAAGAGGATAAAATCTTGATGTTTTTTAGACTAGATCTACCCAGGTCTGGTCTAGTGGAAGGTGTCCCTGCCCATGTCAGGGAAATTGGAAGTAGATAATTTTTAAGGTCTCTTCCAACCCAAACCATTCTGTGATTCTATGTTTCTGTGATACTGGGTATTTCAAAAGAAGGAGCAAGAAAATCTGCAGTGCGCAGGTCTGGCTAAGTTTGTTTCTATTCTAAAATTTCTATGGCACCCAGAAGATCTCATTTCCATTGGATTCTCTCTTCTTAACAACAGTTCTGGTGGTGAGGACCTCCATCCGTGCCTTAAAAACAAAGATTCAGCGAAATTAAGTAAGGAATGAGTTTAATGAGGCCCATGAAGGGCACGTGATCTGAGTGGGAGTAGAATTTACAGCTCATCCCCATCTCTCCTGCATCGGCCTGGGTCCCACAGGTTCTGCTGCACAGGTGAGCCTCAAGAAGAGGTGCCTGGTTTGGACGTTACCATTTCACCAGTCACTTTCCTCACGTTTTAACTGGGAGAAATCCTCATGGAGCTGAAGCTTCCAGTGACAGAGGCTTCCCAGGAGCAGGCTGTGAGCGCAGGAGGCCGCAGAGCAGCCCTGCTCAATGCTTCCAAAGAGGTGTCTGTGGCCTCTTTGTTTTCTCCTATTGTTTGTGGGTGTTCTCAAAGTTTAATCCTTTATTTATTGAGGCACGTTTCCCCCCTAATGTTTATGCATGAGCAAATATCTGTTTACTCCAGCACGACTGTAAGGTCACAGTTGTTGCTAACGTGACTGTCACTTCTTTTGATTGCTCTGTTTCCCGGGGTGTTTATTCCCCTCTAACAATGCTCTTCCTTTTTTGAACAACTGCTCTCATTAGCCTGATGTTGTTTAATGATAATGTCTAATTGTTCGAGCCTCTGCTTTCCCCTGCCAGATGTGTGGGGAGTTTTTGTTTGTGCTACAGGATTGTTCAGTGAAAACATTCACAGGAGTGGCGTTGGATTGGGGAATGGAGCAGGGAGCGATTGCAACAGGAACATTCAATTGAAATTAGGTACAGAGAAATTACAGAGGAAAGTAAAAATTATTTTTAATTGAGATTCTGGAGAAGAAGTAAGGCCAAATCTTTCCCATTCAGACAGTCTCTGATTTACAGTTAATTAAAATGTTTAGCTCTTAAGGACATTCATCTTCTATGAAATCAAACTTGTGTCATCTCCACTGTCAGTTTTGTTCTTCCCTCCTGTAACAGCCTGTCCCTGAACCTTGAATCTCTTTCAAAATTCAGAGGTATTTAAAATTTGGATTTAAAATGTCTTCTGCCTGAGGGCTGTTCCTCCTTCACATGTTCATCTCATTTGAATGAAGACCTTGAGGTCTGCCCAGCCATCAAAGGTATTGGAATTTGCTCTTCTGGAGAAACATTATAATTTTTCACTGGGGGGAATGGAAAGGTAAAATTCCAATGGAAATTGTGTCCTGCCTTTCCAGCAGCCCTAGCAAGCATTTCTCATCCTGTTTCCCTTCCTACTGAAGGCATGCCTTCCATATTAGAAGCTTGTTATAAATTACAAACGTCCAGAAGGAAGCTTTGAAACATTCGTGGCTCTAAGATATTCCTGTGCTCTCTTTAGGATCATCACTCAAGCTTTATCAAAAATATCTATGGTCTTATGTTCATGTTTTTTGAGGGGAGCTAATTATAGGTACTAAAACTAGCTGAAGTAGAGGAGGCTTTATTTCTTTTTTTTTTTTTGATGGAGGCACCAAGCCAAGCTCCTCATTACAGGGTTGCACAGTTTGTTGCCTGTGTAGGACCGGGGAGCAGATGGAGGGAGGGATAAGGACTCTCTCAAGTAGAACTGGCTGGGAAACTGTGCATCTGCTTTGTGAAAAAATAGGGACACTTTGGAATACATGTGGCTGCCAGCGTGGATCTATAGGGCTGGTGCTGCCGTGATGGATGGGGGGAGAAGGCAGCTTTCTGCAGCAGCAGCGGCTTTGCTGTCAAAGGCAAGCTCTCAGTGATGTCAGATGCTGTTTCTGCAGCAAGATTCGAGCCCAGGAGTTGTTGTCTCAGGGTGACAGAACACCCCACAGAGCGGAGGAACAAGGAGAAGGGGTTTTGAGTGTGCAAGTTGCTCTGAAATGTTTGTAGTTATTTTTCCTTATTTTCCAGGTATTTGAAAGCCTGATACCTTTAGGCCTAAAATTTTACAGGGCCACGTAGGGACAGGACAAAGGGGGGATGGCCTTGAGCTGTAGGAGAGCAGGGTTAGATGAGGATGTTATGAAGGGATACTAGGAAGATATTAAGAAGAGATATTAGGAAGAAATTCTTCCCTGCGAGGGTGATGAGGCCCTGGCACAGGTTGCTCGGAGAAGCTGTGGCTGCCCCTGGATCCCTGGAAGTGTCCAAGGCCAGGTTGGAGCAGCCTGGGATAGTGGAAGGTGTCCCTGCCCATGGAAGGGGATTGGAATGAGATGATCTTTAACATTCTTTCCTACTCAAACCATTCAGTGATTCAATGAAAATGTCACTGAAGACCTGCTCTACCCATGATTTTGATAAATTCTGGTTCAATGTTGATTTCATCTCAGATGCTGAAGGATTTCCACAGTCCCAGCAGAAGAGACCCTGTTCCTGTGGTTTCAGCTTGACAAGGTGAAGGGTCTTTCTTGGATCACCCTCGCCTCTACTTCACAAGGTTGTAAGAAGTACAGAATTATAGAATTACAGAGTTGTGTCTCTGCTTGTTAGAATTACAAAGCCAGTCAGGTTGGAAGGGATCTCTGAAACTCTTGGTCCAACCTTGGTTTCAAGCAGGACACATTTTATTAGCTGAGTGCTGAAAACCCCCAAGCACAGGGATTGCACAGACATTCAGGCACCTGTCCCAGTGCTGCACCAGCCTCACAGTGAAAAAAGCTGTTGCTTATGTCCTCCCCAAATTCCCCTTGGTGCAGTTTGTGTCTGTTGACTCTTGTCCTTTCAGTCTGGTTTTGTCTTCCCCATAACCTTTGTCTGGACAGCTGGAGGCAGGAATTTGATTCCTTGCAATAACCTTCCTAATTTGGTGCAACTGGAACAGGAAAGGAGGGTGACTGCAGCCAAAGGAGCACTCATTTTAGGTTGGCCATATATTAATGGACACTTCTGCCTGCTGACCCAACTCACCCCATGGAACAGATTTCATCAGCACACCCCTATCCTCCAGGTTAATTCCTCTAAGCAACGCACCCCAGAGAGCAGAATTTTCCTGCCTTTTTTATTTTAACTGTTCTAAATTAGGTAATTACTTAGAACCCTGACAGATTTACAAGAGTAATTGCCTAATTTTATGATGCAACACTGCCGAAAACAAAGATTTCTTGATTTAAATCGGGTCTTGAAAAGGAAAGTCTCGCTGGAAGTGTTTGAATAATGCCTGAAAAATACACTCCCTGAAGTTCAACTGGTCACTGGGGAAGAGCCAGTTTAGACTCTGGCCCAGCCAGAAGCATCACAGGGAACTGGAGATGCTTGGAAAGGAAGTGAAGGACAAGTGGGAGGACACAAGTAAGGAGATCCACAATAATGATTTAAAGACCTTGATGAACCCTTCACCAGCAAGCTGAGTTCAATTTCCAGCAGACTTCTTGTTTTTTTCCTATTTTTCTCTCTCCTTCTAGTCATTCAAAACAACTGCTTGTTCCAGCAGTATCGACCCTGGGTTGAATTTGATCCACTCTGTCCTTTCATTTTAACTGGTAGCATTTTTGGGCTCTCAAAACAGTAGGAATAAGTAGAGTAAGCGACTGTATTGGAAAACAAAATAGTAAAATACAAAATTATAGGAAATTTGTCTCTTGCCATTGTTACACTCTGCTCAAGCATTTTTCTGACTCTCTTCACAACCGTAAAATGTCAGAATGGCTGTTGTAAATCGAGCAGCAGGGTTTTGGCTTCTCTGTCCCTTCCTGATGTGCAAGCGAGGGGTCCCCGTTACTCCCTACATGTGGCGTTTTGTTCCCCTAGCAGTGAAATCAGCCCCCAGAGAAATTTCTTACTGTCTTCAGTACTGCTTTCAGCACATCAAAAGGGATCCTGAGGCCAGGTGGGTTTAACAGAGTTACAATTTTATTGTGTTTAATGGCTTGAGAATCCTCTTTTCATGGACACGCTGGGAGAATAATAATGGGCTTTTCTGCATGTCCACGAGATCTGTACCTTCAAATCAAGAGAGCTTTTATTCCAAGAGCTTCTACCCCAAAGGCAAGATCTAAAAACTGTGCAGGTGCTGCATTTTCCCTGCAAAGTGAATCCAATGGGCTGAGGACATCACAATTCACCAGGTGACTTAGGGAGCTGGATTTCTTCCTGCAACAGGAATCATCTGACTTGGAACAAGGTGCTGAAATTCTGGGTGGCTGAGCTGGGTGGCTTTGCCAGTGCATGAGGAAAGTGGAATCAAGATTTGTATCTCGAGAAGGTGGGATAAGTCACCTCCCGGAGGTGCCAGTCTCCTCATTTCCTGGAAATGGAAGCCTGGAAGAATAGTTGGGGTCCAACCAGATATGCTGTGCCAGCTGAGCACCTGGAGCTTACTGTCCACCTCAAGAGGAGTGAAAATCAATGGAATGGCCCCTCCTTGGCTCACATTTTACCTTTCTTAGCTATCTTTGGCCAGACCAATTAAACAAATAAACAGGATATTCCACTGGATGTTGAAGGAATCCCAGAAAGGTTTGGGTTGGAAGGGACCATGAAGAGCATCTCGTTCCAATTCCCCTGCCACGAGCAGGGACAGCTTTCACTAGACCCCACCTAGGTATATCTAGTCCAAAAAACATTAAGATTTTATCCTCTTGGTACTCCAAATCATGGATTTACCTCCAAAAGTTGAACTCCAAACCACTTTTTCTGCTTTTTGAGCAGAAAGGCCCAGATGCAAATATTTCCACAGTAAGTAAATAAATCATAGAATCCTGGAATGGTTTGAGTTGCAAGGGACTTGAAAGATCATCATTCCAACCCCCTGCCATGGGCAGGGACACCTTCCACCATCCCAGGTTGCTCCAAGCCCCATCCAACCTGGCCTTGGACATTTCCAGGGATGGGGCAGCCACAGCTTCTCTGGGCAGCCTAAAGGAAGACCCTAAGCTTATTGCAGAAGCAGGAATCACAGAATCAGCTGAGTTGGAAGGGATCCATCAGGATCATCGAGTCCAACTCCTGGCCCTGCACAGACACCCCAGCAATGCCACCCTGAGCCTGAGAGCATTTCCCAAGCACTCCTTGAACTCTGTCAAGTGGTAACTGCTTTGATACAAGGTGCTGATATGTTTTTACTTTCAGGTGCTGACATTGCAGCTCTTTTATTGCTGTTTACTGTGGTGGCTCCTCTCCTGAGCCAGTGTTTTTTCAGTACGAACCATCCCACTGCAAATTGCTATGGCAATAGAAATCAAGCACAAAAACAGTCCTGCCCAAACATGTAAGGATTTATTTACCCACATCGTTGGCCAGCATACTTTCTCAGGAATATTTTTGGGGTATCGGACTCAGAACAGAACGAACTGAAAACTTGAGTTTAGTATGAAATATATGGATGACAAAATGACAGGTCCTAGATGCTCAGTTATCCCAGGAGGACTGACTTGCAGAAAATAGGTATTCTACTTATTTCAACAAACAAGAATCCTTCCTGTTACAACAGGCCACTTGATCCCTGATGGTCTTATTTGCTTTTTTGGGGAAAAAAATCACTCCAGAGTCTGGCTCTAATGAGGGACAAGTCTACCCTGTTAACCAGCTTGGCTCCCTGCTTTCTAAGCTCTGTGATCGACCATGCTGGTTAATTCCCAGGCCCTCTAAAAGGGGCAAAAATCAGCTCCTATGGGAGTGAAGCCTGGGTTTGGTTCATTCCAGGATTTCTGTGATCAGAGAGGCCTCTGTATCGTGTGTCCTCCAATTTACTTCTCAAAATGATTCCAGGAGAAAAGCTGGTCTGACCATATGTGCCAGGGACTGTCAAGTGTTTGAGAGAATTATGATTCTTTTAGTGAAAAAGTAACAATTTCTCATTCAAAGCTGTGCCAGGGGAGGCTTAGATGGATCAGGAAGAAGCATTTCTTTACTGAGAGGGTTTTCATCTGCCCATTCACCAGGAGCTTCTCTGAGAGCCTGGGGTTGCTCCCTGGTGTGCCTGCATTTAGTACAGAAGTAGGATTAGGATTAAGGGGAAAAAAAGCCAATACAAACCAACCAAAAACACCTTTTGGTGTTTTCAGACTTCCCAAAGCCCAAATGTTTGTACAGAAGTGTTGCCTTGTAGAAGTTCTGTGCCATTGCTAAGATGAGAATCCTTCAGAACACGCCTCTGTATTTTAGATGTGCTTCCTCAGCACCACTTTAAGTCCTGTAAATCACCCCATATTCTCTGAGTGCCACTACTGAGCCACAGACTGAGACTTCTCTTCCCTTAAATCATACCAGATTTACCTTTAAAATGCTTTTGGTGCATCCATTTATGTGCAAATAAATAGAGCTGAATTAAGTGTGGCAGAGCGCCTTCTATCCAATTAAATCAACCATGTAATTCATCACCGAATTTTATTCACAAACTCATATTTCAACAAGTGATTTTTCATATAATCTTTTAATTAAAGCTGATTTACATCCCTGTGGAAGCTCTTAAAATGAGCTACCATTATCATAAGTCCATAATCAATCACTTGTAGAGTGTTAACAGACCAGTAAGTGCAGATTTTTTTTTCCCCCAATTATTTATTGAGGAGCATTTGTTGAATTTCCTTGTTTACAAGCATCTCTCTGTTTTGACAACCAGTCTAAGAAATCAATTTGAGTTTAAACATTTGTAGTTTACATCAGCAATGGTGCCCTCTATGTTTACCAGGAAGTGAATTTATACCATACTTAAACACAGTTTGGAACCAAGAGTGGAATAATTTTGTGATTCGATTTTCTGCTATGAAAATATCTCCTGGGAGGAGCAGAGGAAGCTTTCCATGAAGATTTGAGGATGTGAAGAGTGGAAGAATCAGCTGGTTTTGAGGTGCAATATAAAATGACAGGACCTGCACTTACCTGGTTGAATATGCAAAAAGAGGGAAAGGTGAAACTACTGAATGACCAAAATGGTGGAGAGGTGTAAAAAACTATCATAGAAGGTGTGGGCTCTTTTTTAATTCCTGTTTCCTTGGTCACAAATGAGGTGCCAGATGAGGTTGCTGCCTAAAACATGAAAAGATGTAATTTTGGTATTTTTGGTGTTTGTAATATCACCAACCTGGTGAAAGATTTAGCCACAAAATCTTACTATGTCGCCAACTTCTGGTCCTGTCCCTTCTAACATCACCACTGCCAGGGCTCCTGGTATGATTATGATTATTGCATCTTCTATGTAGGCAGGATGCAGCCAGGTGCCACCTTCTCTTTCCTTGTGCTCCAGAACTAAAATATTTCTGGCTCAGACTCATTTTTTGGATGCTTTCTGTATTGCACTGGCATTGACTGAATTTCTTTCCATTGCGTTTTTTTCATCACCACACTAAGTTGACAGCAAAGTGAAGATGGAATGAGTCTGATTCCAGGAGAAAAGCTGATCTGGCCTTACGTGCCAGGGACTGTCAAGTGTCTGAGAGAATTATGATTCTTTTAGTGAAAAAGTAACAATTTCTCGTTGAAATCTGTGCCAGGGGAGGCTTAGATGGAACAGGAGGAAGCATTTCTTTACTGAGAGGGTTGGCAAACACTGGAACAGGCTTCCTAGAGAGGTGGTTGGTGCTCCAAAACTGTCAGGGTTTAAGAGGCATTTGGGAAATGACCTTTACATGACTTTTGGTCAGCCCTGGATTGGTCAGGCAGTCGGATTAGATGATCATTGTAAATTGCCTTCAACTGAAATTATTCTATTCTATTCTATTCTATTCTATTCTATTCTATTCTATTCTATTCTATTCTATTCTATTCTATTCTATTCTATTCTATTCTATTCTATTCTATTCTATTCTATTCTATTCTATTCTATTCTATTCTATTCTATTCTATTCTATTCTATTCTATTCTATTCTATTCTATTCTATTCTATTCTATTCTATTCTATTCTATTCTATTCTATTCTATTCTATTCTATTCTATTCTATTCTATTCTATTCTATTCTATTCTATTCTATTCTATTCTATTCTATTCTATTCTATTCTATTCTATTCTATTCTATTCTATTCTATTCTATTCTATTCTATTCTATTCTATTCTATTCTATTCTATTCTATTCTATTCTATTCTATTCTATTCTATTCTATTCTATTCTATTCTATTCTATTCTATTCTATTCTATTCTATTCTATTCTATTCTATTCTATTCTATTCTATTCTATTCTATTCTATTCTATTCTATTCTATTCTATTCTATTCTATTCTATTCTATTCTATTCTATTCTATTCTATTCTATTCTATTCTATTCTATTCTATTCTATTCTATTCTATTCTATTCTATTCTATTCTATTCTATTCTATTCTATTCTATTCTATTCTATACAACAATTTTTTTAATGTAATTTAGTAAAGGTAATGTTTTCTTAATCCCAGAATGGCTTGGGTTGGAAAAGACCTTAAAGGTCATCCACTCCCACACCTTCCACTAGCCCAGGTTACTATTTCCACAGTAAGTAAATAAATCATAGAATCCTGGAATGGTTTGAGTTGCAAGGGACTTGAAAGATCATCATTCCAACCCCCTGCCATGGGCAGGGACACCTTCCACCATCCCAGGTTGCTCCAAGCCCTGTCCAACCTGGCCTTGGACACTTCCAGGGATGGGGCAGCCACAGCTCCTCTGTGCCAGGGCCTTTCCACCCTCACAGGGAAGAATTTCTTCCTAAAATCTAAATCTTTCCTGTTTCAGTTTGAAACCATTTCTCCATGCCCTTGTTAAAAGTCCCTTTCCAGCTGTCTTGTTAAGGTTTTGGGTTGGTTTGTTATTTTTTTCCAGTTTCCTATTTGTTAATCCTTATTATCCTTATTAAGATTACATTATTTGGAACATGATGCAGGAAAGAGACCTGAAACCTTTAGTATGCCTACAACTTCTGTGAAAATCTGTGAGAAGTGCTGTCCCCAGTGAGGGTGCAGAAGACCAACTCCATTTCTAGCCTCAGGAGATCCTGTGTGGGAGAGGAACCCCACGGATGCCCTGACAGCAGAGCTCTGCCAGAGCTGAGAGAGGCTCAAAGCTGAGATTTCCTGCAGCTGGACAACATGGACAGAAGATGTAAAAATCACAATGAATTTTTTTTTTTTAAATAATCTTGCAAACTACTTCTCTTTCTCCTTTGGGATGAAGTCAACAGAGCATGTTGAGAGTGGGCAGGAACTTTCTCTTCCCATCTCAAAACACCAGAAAAGCACCCCATAAAAATGAAGAAAGCAGCATCTACCCAGAGACTGATACTTGCAGTTTCTCAGCTGTTGTAGAAACGTGCCAAGAAGATGCTGTGCAGCCTAATTGAGGGCAATTCATTTAAAATGAGTAAATAGTCCTGC
The DNA here is from genome assembly GCA_013400235.1 of Oriolus oriolus. Taxonomy (NCBI): domain Eukaryota; kingdom Metazoa; phylum Chordata; class Aves; order Passeriformes; family Corvidae; genus Oriolus; species Oriolus oriolus. The sequence continues at coordinate 927,222 of VXBT01003842.1, read as the reverse complement.
CCCTCCAGTCAGCTGGGTGTGCTGGGAGGGCTGTGGCTGGCCAGAAACCAGAGCCTGTGTTTGCAGCTTTCTTTGGCTGCTTTCATAATTTAATGAATGAAATAATGCAGTCAAAGGCTGCAATTGTGAGCTGCCGAGTGATGCCTTGCCAAGCATACTGTAATAGTGATTAAGACACAAAAGGTGGTAAAAATGTGGATAATAACATCATGTGCAACATGGCTTAATTGTTCTCTGTGAGAGCCAGAGGAAATTTCCCCCGTGAAGTGTTATTCCCTTGGATTGGAGATCCACTCTGGTTTTCTTCTAAGCAGCATATTCTGATCCCTTCAAGAAGGGATGTGTCAGAGAGCAACGACTCCTCCTGGGAAAATCACATTTTTGAGAAGCATTTCTGTGCCCTGATACACCAAGAAAACAATCACTGGCCTCTGTCCTGATGAAGCCTGTGGGATGAAACATCCATTTTCCAATATTTTAATAAGGTCAGTCATTAGCAAGTCTTGCTTGGGTTGAGGGTGAGAACACCAGAATATTGTTTTCCCTCCTGAACCGTGTCCTTCCATGATATATTTCCTGTCACTGCCGTTCTGGCTTGTGTTGATCTTGGCAGCTTGAAAGCAAACAGCAGCTTTGTTTTGCTACTGCAAGTCCTGTAGCTGCTCTTGTCAGTAAGAGCCGTGTGAGTAGTTGGTTTATTACCCAGATAACACAATCAAAGAATTGCTAATACAGACTCCCAGGAGTTCAGCACTTATGGCCATGTGGCAGGAAGTAGAGGAAGGTGCTTTATGACTTGGAGCTGCTTCCTGAGGTGTTTTCCAGTGAATGATAGCAAAATGTGGGTGTCTAACTCCTACAATTGGGTGAGGTCTGATCCTACTGAATGCAGGGAAGAGGGATGGCTTTTTAAATCCTTTCAAGAATTAAGCTTATGCCTTCAAGTTACTACTTCTACTACTACTACTACTACTACTATTATTATTATTATTATTATTATTATTATTATTATTATTATTATCATCATTATCATAATCATCATTATCTCTTTCTGCATCCCAAAGGCCAGAGGAAGGTTGCTGACTGCACAGGGCATTTTCATCCAGACCAAATGCTGGAGCTGGTCACCAGAACTTGACCTCAGACTAAGTATGGATGAATATTAAAATATTCATCTGTCTGCTGGTGCTGGACAACAAAGAAATGTGGTCAGGAGCCAGAGCAGCACTCATTTACAAACGAGATAATGCAATTCCATGTGAAGCTGTGCGTGAAGTGCAGCAGCAGTTTCTGCATTGCTGCTTCTCTCGGGCAGTCTGACCTCGCGTGGGGGGACAGGGAGAGCAAAAGGAGAGGGACTGGGATACTCAGGACTGCAATTCCATCTTTCTGTACATATGCCAGCAGGCTGCCAGCTCAGTGTGTTGTGGTTTAACCCTGGTGGCACCGGGAGCAGACCTTGCAGCTTCCCTCGGAGTGTTCGATTTTATGGTCGCTGTTACAGCAGGACTGAACTGGAACTTGGAACCACAAGTGACCAACTCAGATGAGAGAATTATTTTTAATTAGCTGTAATTGAATTTGAGAAGGATTACATCAGTGGTCTGAGATGATGAATCACTCAGAGCAGCTAATTTTTCTGCTCTCCTGACTCAGTTATCAGGATTTGCCTTCTCTCTGCTACTTTTTTCTAATAATTGAGACTGGGACAATGGAGAATTTCCAATCTGTGCCCTGGTGAGAAGCTGCAGGAGCTGCCTGACACAGAAAACAGTCTCTGCCTCAGGAACTGTGTTCTCATTCTTGATGTGGGGTTATTTGGTGTGAAAACTGCCCAGTCTGGGAGTGCCTGCCCCGAGGAGCTGGCAGCTGAGCACGGCAAGCACAAGGGGAGCTGGATGAGGTGGAAAGTGAGTCAATGAAAAGAAAAAATAAAAGCAAGGATAAACCAGCCTCAGATGCACTAACTTAAACACAAAATCTCTCTCCTTGAGAGCTGCACTTCTTTATCACCCTCTCAAACTGTGACGTGGCACAGTGGACTAGAAATGGTAAGATTTGGGTTCCCTGGTGGAACAGCTCTTGGGGCTGCATGAGAACATCATTTGGTGGATTACCTTCCCTTGCCCTTCTGATAACTTCTCAGTGAGAACAAAGAGGGAAAGGCAGGTGCAGAAAGAGAAATCTATTAAATTAAGTTTCTTCACCTTGCTGGAGCAGGGTGGAATGGACACTGCACCATTTCATTCCCTGGAGCTTGGGCAGGATGCAGGAAGATCAGCCCTATTAAGGAGCTCACAAGCTACCCCAGCACAGTCTGTTGGCCTCTTTCTCTCTCTATTTGCCATCCTGCCCTGTGGGGATTTTATGACCTCTTCCACCCTGCTCTGCTCTCAGCCAGGCACCACTTGGGAAAGGAAATGTGGGTGCCTCTATTTCCCCAAACCCCTCAGGTTTCTGCACTCTCCAGCCTCTGGGAGCCTGGGCAGGCCACGAGAGGCTTCACAAAAGAGCTGTTCCCCTCCAGTGGCAGCGTGAGGTTGTTTTTCACACTAACTGGAGTGTGAATGCACCCGTGTGCAAGTGGGGGAGAAGAATCAGTCACCTGAGCTGGCTTCTGCGAGCTCAAAATAAACCACCTCCACACTGCCCTTGTCACCCGTGGCTGTGGGGCCCGGGTGACTCTGTGGCTGGAGCAATTGTCCCTCTGAGTTGTGCCCTTTGGGATGGGCTCGCCAGGAGGGAATTCTTGGGAGGGCTGTGACACGCTGGACGTGGTGCCAGGACTGAGCTGCACTGTGGGGAGGGTGGAGGGTCTCTGGGGTGGGTGGTTGTGCCCCACAGTGCCCTGGCAGAGGTGTTTGGGAGGCTGTAGTGCCCATTCTGCTGTTCCCCCTGCAGAAAACCCATTGTGCATCCCAGCCTCCCCACACACAGAACAGCAGCACCTCAACCCACGCGTGGGGAAAGGGCCACGGAGTGGGAATGGGGGCCTCGGAGTGGGAATGAGGGCCTGGGAGTGGGAATGGGGGCCTCAGAGTGGGAATGAGGGCCTGGGAGTGGGGATGGGGGCCTCGGAGTGGGAATGAGGGCCTGGGAGTGGGAATGAGGGCCTCGGAGTGGGAATGAGGGCCTCGGAGTGGGAATGGGGACTTCGG
>VXBT01003842.1:731320-923588 GCA_013400235.1 Oriolus oriolus | reverse complement strand
TGAGGGCCTGGGAGTGGGGATGGGGGCTTCGGAGTGGGGATGGGGACCTGGGAGTGGGAATGGGGGCCTCGGAGTGGGGATGCTGTCATGGAGAGTGGAAAGCCTCTCACTCAGAATTTCATGTTTTCATTCAGTTATTAGCACTGAAGTTTTTAGCATGAACAACCACTTGGATGCACTTCCGTGGCTGTGTAATAATTTTGCTATTTGGTCTTGATGGATCTCGTTTCGTTTTCAAGCACTGCAGGCAGGCACTTGGAGTGGAACCATTCCATCCTCTCAATTATTTCTTCTGTGTGAGGAGGCATAACTGCCACCAATTTTGTCATAAACATAAAAAACTTGTTCTTCAGAACTTAGGAATTATTGAAGTCATGGTTTTTAACATTTTGAAACATCAGGCTTCATCACCCTTGTAGCGATTTTCTTTGGCTGTAATGTTTTTTCTGTCAATGCTATTTATGCACAACAGTGTTTTGAGAGGGAGGAATGACTTTTTTTAAAAATTGAGATTTTTTGGGAGTTAGGCTCTTTGACATGTCTCATTCCTTCAGTTGTTTCATCCCCAAGTCTGACATTTCTGTCTGAGAAACATGTGTTTTCTGAGTATTTTATATCTTGGTTTGAGCATTATCATACTCACATAATAAATAGGAACTACTTGTGGTATCGCTTTAAAGCAACCATGTTTATGGTGGGATGTGGTCAAGTGAGATGTTAATGTTTGGCCAAACAGAGTTTTCCTGATGCCACATGAACCCTCAGTCTGCTGTAGGGCTGGTGTGTCACTTTTGAGTAGATGTGCAAAATGAATGATTGGATTTGCATCAAGGGACACATTAGGTATTTTCCTAGAGAGGCCCTGAATATTATTGTTCAAACCATTCTGATGAGGGAGAAAATAATCAGATTTTTGGTATAGTTCTGAGGAAATAGGTTGTTATAATTCAAATTTCAGTAAAATTTTGCTGCTATGAAATGAGATAGCTCTCAAGTTGCACTAAAAGAACAAAAAAAAAAGGAGGAAAACCCAGTAATTTTTGCAAGGATGAATCGGTGGCCAATTTCTGATCAAATTTGAAGATCAAATTCCAGGCTGCCTGGAGAACAGTGACTAAAAAGAGGAGACAAAATTACCGGCACTAATTCAATTGCAGTTCACATTTAAGGGTAGGATTAGCACCGAATCAGTTACAAACCCTTCCTCTGCTATTCCAGGCCTCCTAAAAACGCAGAGGGTCATGGGGTGGGTGCAAAGCTGTTTTTTCCTGCAGAGGACTTTGAGATGGGGCTGTGGCCGGTGTGTGAAGCAGCGCTGGGGTGATGATGTTGCCGGAGCTGTGATGGGGAGCAGTCTGTGTGTTGTGGCTGAAGGGCTGTTGTCAGACACTTCCATGTATTGTATGCAGGCTTCAGGCTGTAAAAGAGGGAATTTTCTGTCTGACTTGGGCAAAAATAGAGTAAAAAAGCTTTACCAGACTGGTACCAAGGACAAACAGCTTGTAGCTGTGCTCTGAAGAGACCAAAGATGTCTGGACTCTGTTCTCAGCCTGAAAGATTTTTTGGTGACCCTTTGCAGAAGCCTTTCAATCACTTTGCCCCTCAGGCCTCCCAGTATAAAACAAGAATAACTGTCCCTGTCTCGCTCTCCTTCACTCTTTTCTTTTGGCACCATCTCCAAAGGATGCTACAGCAACTCGAGCACCAAAGCCCCATCTCAGCAAGACCCCTGATGCTGTCATAATTAAGAAAATTAATGGATGTTTTCATCCTTCCCTGGAAGTGCTTAATTTTGCAGCACACTTTGGAAGGGACCTTCAGCAGCAGCAGTGGTGGTGGTGGTGATCTTTCTGTATCTTTTTAACCATTTCAGTTACCAACTTTTTTGCTTCAAAAGAGATTTTGCCAGGTAACTCAGGGCACCGGTGCTGGGTGTAAAACTGACCAGCATGGGTGGAAAACCTTGAGGCTGAATGAGCATGGAAATGATGAGGCTTTTGCTTTCAGGGAAAATGTGCTATTTATTGCCCAGAAATCTCTAAGTAGCTCTAAGAGCAGCTGTTGAAGCACTTATTGAAGGACCAGTGTTACCTCAGTGCTCTTGGTGCTGACAAATGAGTCCTTTTACCACAAACTGTACTGGACAGACACAGAAATGATGCAAATTCCAGGTATCACCCTTTCAGCAAGGAAGGTTAAATAGCTGCTAAATACCTAGAAAATGGAAAAAGAATCAGTGCAGTGGCTTTGTCTTCAGCAGATGTGTATAATTCTGCCTTAGTGTCAATATACTTGTGATAATGAGCTTCTCCGAATTGCATTTCTATTCTCTCCCAAGTAGGTACCTAAATATATATTTTTAAAATTGCGTATTCTTTGGGAGTGAATACATGCACAGCTCTAACAACATGTGGGGTCATTATAATTTCTTGTCCTTGTTTTTAAGTTACTCAGAAAAATGGAATATTAGTTCCACCTTTCTACAAGGACAGGCTGAGAGAGTTGGGGTGGTGAGAGCCTGGAGAAGAGAAGGCTCCAGGGAGACCTTAGAGCTCTTTCCAGTGCCTAAAGGGGCTCCAAGAGAGCTGGAGAGGGACTTTGGACAAGAGCATGGAGTGATGGGACACGGGGCAATGATTTTAAACTAAAAGAGGAGAGTTTTAGATGAGACATTAGGAAGAAATTCTTCCCTGTGAGGGTGGGGAGGCCCTGGCACAGGGTGCCCAGAGAAGCTGTGACTGCCCCTGGATCCCTGGGAGTGTCCAAGGCCAGGTTGGACAGAGCTTGGAGCAACCTGGGATAGTGGAAGGTGTCCCTGCCCATGGCAGAGAGTTGGAACAAGTGGGTCTTTAACCTTCCAACCCAAACTTTTCTGGAGGGAAACAGTCAATGAATCAAAGACTGGTTCTGATGTGTTCCTAGGGAAATGCCCTGGTACTGAAACAAAGAACCAGACAGGTGTCGGCCAGCTGGGCCACTCTTCCAAGAGCAGCCGGCTGCAGGGACAAAATTAAGATCTTTTGAGTAGAAGTTAAGCTTCTTCATGGTTAAGATTGGCCGCAGTCTTTCACAGCAATCCCATTTTACAGAGTTTTCGGGTCGTGGTGAGTCCGAATCCAGATGTTCACCCAACCTTACCCTCATTACATGCACAAATTTAAGGCCATGTATCCCTCCAGGTGTTTCCTCACAATGTGGCACACGTCACATATGGGACCCCAGCTGTCTGCTGTGCATTATTCTTTTACTTTGCACATGTTTCTCATCCATTTCTGGTTTTAAAAAATAATACTGTGCACTTACAGCTAAAAAGCGCATGGGAAGTTGGAGTTCATGAACTTAAATTGATATAAAAAGTAGGACAGAAAGTTAAGAATCAAGGTGATGATGGGGAAGTTGTCAGAGTGAAATTTGGGAAACTGAGCTGATTCTTGATCTGTTCCTGCCAGGAATGACTGTAGAGGAATCCCTAACTCTGCATTCTGTGGTTTGTCATGGCAATAAAAATGGCACATATTTTCTTTTAGCTGGAGTCTAATGGACTTCTGCATTCAAAAAGCTGGAGCCTTGACACATCTGTGGTCATCATTTGGAAAATCATGAAACTCTTTGGGTTGGAAGTGACCCTTAGAGTGTCTGTTCCCAAAATCTTGCCCAGAGCAGTGCTGGCTTCCATCCCAGACCAGGCTGCTCAAGGTTTTAGTGCAGTTCTGAAAATCTCCAGCGATGGATTGTGGGTTGAACATTGTGGCTGAACATTGGAACAGGTTGCCACAAGAAGTTGTAGAGTCTCTTTCTTTGGAAATATTCAAAACCCATCTGGACATGGTCCTGGGCAACCTGTTGTCACCAACTCTGCTTAAAAAAAGGGGTTGGGTTAGAAGGTCTTGAGAAGTCCCTGCTAATCCCAACCAATCCATAATTCTGTGAGGTTTTGCAGCCTCTCAGAGGCTCTGTTCCCATGCTCCACCACTGTCATGGCAAAAACAGTTTTCATTTTTCAGGTGGGAATTTGCCTCTCTTCACCCTATAACTGCTGTTTCATGTCCATCTGCTGTGCCCTGCTCAGCAGTCTGGCTCCTCATCTCTATTTTCCCCTGCTCGAGAGTTAAAAGAAGTCATTTAGATCCCCCTTGGCCTTCTCCAGGATGAAAAAACTCTTCCAGGCTCTCCTCATGCATCGCATCCCCCAGTTTCATGGACCCCAAGCCACCTTCGTGGCCCTCACTCAAATTTGTCAACATCTTGCTTGTGCAGGAGGACCCACACAACATTCCAGAAGTTGTGTGCCACATGGAAAAGAATAATAACTTTCCACAGCCTTCCCAAAGCAGGCAGCATTTTACCTGAGCATCATTTGCTGTCACCACACCTGTCAAATCCTGCCAGCAGTCTGAGATGTGAGTTCAAAGGTGGTTGAAGCGAGGTGAAATTAATCTCCATCTCCATCTCCAAAGGAATAATTGATGCTGGGCTGGGTCCAACTTCTCCTCAATCACTCTGGCATCTCTCTGGGTGTGCAGGGTTTACCTAACACACACATGCAGCCCAAGGCAAAACCCTGATGCTGTCCTGTGGCAGCTGGCAAAAAACCCGATATATCCGGAAAATCTGGATATAATGTTGGCATGAGGAGCCAAAGGGGAATTGGAGATAGAGGGAAATTGCTTCCAGTTACAGGCAAGGTCATCTGTAAAACATCTAGGGGAGAAGGAAGAGAAATTTACTGAGTTATTTCATTATTATTATTATTATTATTATTATTATTATTATTATTATTATTATTTCATTATTATTATTATTATTATTATTATTATTATTATTATTATTATTATTATTATTATTATTATTATTATTACTATTGTTGTTGTTGTTATTGTTTCTACTGTTACTGTTATTTATTTGGCTGTGGCACAATGCTAATTTCTACTGTGCACGCCTGAGCCACTCATCATTTTTTAACTACACCTCACAGTTGCTCCCACAGCCCACTTTGCCTGGGGTGTATCTGCTTCCTGGGTTAAGCTTTCTTGTCCTGTGAGAGAGAAGGAAGACCTGCAGAAGGGAAATAGGTAGATTTGAGAAAGCCAAGCTTGCCAGGCAAAGTAAACTCTTTATATCGCTTCTGGTATTTCAAGAAGGAAAAGATTCGGAAACAATTCAGATTTTTCCAGCTGGAAAGAATAGCTGCTGAGCTCCTGGAGGAGTGAGTTGACAAGCACAGGCTTCCTCTGGCAACTGCTGCCCAGTGCCTTGACTGAACATGGCATTTTTGCAGTGATCAAACCAAGAAGAGAAATCAGGATGCTAAACCCCAGTGGGTCATGGTACACTTTCCTTAGGCAGGGTGGATCTGGTTCCAACCCCCATACCATGGGCTTTAAAGCCACAAATCATAAAGCACTGAGGAGAAGGTCAACAATTTCAAAATTCATTGAATTAGTTGAATTTTGAAATGTAAGTAATGCGTGCAATATTGCATAACTTACCATATGCAGCGGTAATGGGGACCCCACACCTGCTGGGAAAGCTGAAGCCACTTCCCAACATAGAAGATCACATTTGCAAGCCTGTTTTCTGCATGTGTCCCCTCAGGACTGTGCTTCCTTCTGGGTGTCCATGGGGGAGATGTTAGATCAGCCCTCTGGGCCAATATGCCAGAATAGCATTGCAGAGGGTAACACAGAAAGCAAAACCCCTGAATTATGGACAGTCTGGAACTGTGGGCGAGCAGGATCCTGAAGGGGCTGCCTGTGTGGTTCAGGCTCTTGGGGTCACACGAGGATTTTCTAACACGTGAGGGCCTGCTGGGGTCACTGGCCCATTTCCAACATTAATGTGGGGTTGAGGATTAACAAGGCATCTGGGGGACTAAAGATCATTTATTCTCCCCCCACATCTCCACTACATACTGACACAAGTCCCTGCCACCTGTCCCAGGATCTACCACCTCCCTACAGCAGCTTTAGACCTAGAACTCGTGGGGGAAAGATCATCAAAAATACCTGCTGGAAGGTAGACCTTAACTCCTGAGTGACTTCAGTATTCTGGATTTTCACCTCTTTCTTCTTCAAGAGTGAAAAAAATCCAGTCCCATGTCCCCCCAGATTCCAGTGGGATTTCATTCCTGCTGACTGCTAGGATGAAAACAGGCTGCCATGCATTTGGCTGGAGCTGGGTTCGTCTGTCATTAAGTCTAAATCTGCCCAGAGGCATCTGTGGCACTTAGATGGCAGAGCTCATTTCTGTCACAGCCTACTTACTCAGAGATTGGCCCTCAAAGTAAGGCTAACTGATTAGGAACGGGTTTAAATACTTATCCATTAGAAAGAGGAATTGAAATGGAATGTTTGGGTGTTCTCAGACATCTAAATTACATAAAGCCAGAAAACTCTGCAGTCCTTGATGTAGAAATAATAGAAGATTAAGAAACACTTAGAACAGACATGGTGAATTGCAGGGATACATTAACATGAAATACAGAGGAGCTGATATTCAGCTGGCAAACCTGGATATAGCTCTGCTGGGTTTTGGGGAGCTGCTTCCATCAGCTAAGATCCAGATCAGGTTTGATAGAGGCTGGGGTACAGGTTTTGTAGCCAAGGGGTGTCTGAGGGGCCACAATGGGTGATGGTTAAAGCAATAAATTCAACCCCACAGTCACCCTTTGTGGTCGTGGCTCTTCCAAGAGCAAGGTGGGAGAAGCTGCACAGAGCAATGGTGCTGCAGTTTCTGATCTGTGTAAGTCAGAAGACGATGCCCTTTGTTTGAGGGCTGTCTTTGAGGTCTCCTGATAAAAAGACAGCATATAAAAATTAAATGACATTATCATTTCTTTCTCATAGTGTGTGAACTTCTACAAAACTTCACATTGCTCTTTGTGAATATTATACGTGTACTTTAAACACTTGCTGTGTTTCTAAAATTTATACAAAAGGCAGGAAAAGAGTGAACAACTTCAGGGACTAGAGCTCTTGTAATTAGGAAAACTCCAAAAGATTTAAGATCCCTGACCTTGTCAGACTCCCTTCTTACATCAGACTTGTGTATTTTGTGCAGTTCTGTACTTACAGTGCAGATTTGAGATGACGTTGAAGAGATCACATTGTTTCATTATTGTTTGGGGTTTTTTTTTACTCATTTGTGGAACCTGTAGTTGCTCTGACCATAACCTAAACCCACCATGACATTTCTAAATACACTTCAGCAAAATAATCCTGAAAACAATCTGTTCCTGGTGCTGATTAAAGCCAAGCTCAGGTAATCCCAATTAACTCCGCTACCAGAATCTGCAAAACACTGCCCTGTGGTGACCAGGCCCCACTTTTTTCTTTACAGCAGCCTCAAGTCGTCTGCCAAGGGTAACTTCAGTTCCCATCTATCGAAGGTGAAATAGCAGCCCTCTGCCCTTGGCTTTTTGGCTCTTCAGCTGTGCGTGGAATCGAGCCAAACCTAACAAATGGAAAGATCTGAGCCAGGAAATAAACACAAAATAGACCCTGCTGTTGCTGCAGGGGGAAGAGGTGCTCAGCCATCCCAGCCATGCGTGACACGGTGGCACTGTCAGGGACAGCCCCCGAGCTGCCCGGGCTCTGGTTTGGACTGGGATGGGTGTCTGCCTGCACGAGCAGGTTTGGGGGAGTGGACAGTGGCTGTCTGCTTTGAAGAACAGCCACCAACTGTCTCCTGTGCCAACCTGCTCACATCGCCATCGAATCTGTTATTTTGGGATTGAGAGCTACTCTGGTGGAACCATCTGTCCCAAGGGAGTGAGAGGGGCCATCAGCCTGTGGTTGGTGGCACTGGGAATGACCCCTGGCAGAGGAAGCTGGGTGTAAATAGTGTTGGCAGGAGGGTTTCAGTGCTGGCATGGAAATGTGCCTGCAGTGAAACGAGCTCTAACCCAGCTGGGTCAGAGCCAGGGGGGCAGGTGGCTCTGTCCATGGTGGTGCTGCATGGAGCTAATTAAGCAGGAGGGTTTGGCCATTATGGACAGAAACACTGACAGGAAAAGTGCCCTGCTGATGGGATTGAACAAGTCAGAACCCAGGAGATGCCCTTTGGTGTTTGTTCTACAAAGTGGTTGTTAATGCTGACACATGTCAGCAGTCGGTCTCGTGCCAGGGCTTCAGCTGGTCCCCACCTCACAACCACTCTGACCTCCTGCCCTCATCTTATCCCTCTGTTTTCTGAGCATACTTCATCTGGAATTGTTCTTGCAATATGCCTGCATCCTTTAATAGCCCTCTTTTTAATCTTTTATTCCCCAAACTTCTCCTATTTTCCCATTATTTCCCTTTGTAGTGCTCTTTGTAGTGTAGGACTGTTGCGACAATGAGGGATTATAGATGTTGTTGAGGAAAAAAGTACTGGAAGAAATGGGGTCACGATATGGCAGGTGTGGAACTCTCTTTCCAAGCTCAGGAATAAGGACCTGGAGTATCTTTCCTGACCAAATGATGGCAGATGGTGCTGGATGTCTCGTTTTGGCCATAGTTACAGCATTCAGAACGCTAATTCATGCTTGCAGTGGTTCAGAACATGAAAACCAGTGTTGGGTTCGCATGTTCCATTTGGGGGGTTGGAATGAGATGATCTGTAAGATCCCCTCCAACCCAAACAATTTTGTGATTCTATGAACCACGCTTTAAGCCAGCTGTTAATCTGGGTTTCTGAACTGCAGGAAGATCTTCCCTTTTCCAAGACCTGCTGTTTCCAGGACCACCTTTGAGGGAAGGTCACTGGCCTGGGCTGGGTTGAAGACCCAGCAGTTTGCCCAGAAATCAAAATCCAGACCAGGGTACAGCATGCCCTTGCCCACAGGGACTGACACAAAGGGCAAGATCACAACTTCTGAAGGCCATTTCTTTCAGTTTAATATTTCACTGCACTCCAGCTAATACAAATTATTTAAAGTGTCTGTTCCTTTTACTGAGGGCTTTTGTACCTTTTTCCTGCTCTGTATAATTATACAGTCACGTAGCCTGACATTTATTTATATAACTGCTTGCTGGAGAGGTACTAAAAGCAGGATCAAAGGCTGAGTACAATGAGCTCTGGAGCAAGGGCATGGTGTCTGCAGGGCATGGCTCAGAGCTTGCCTAATCCTCAGAGCTTTGTTACACAGCGTGTAAGGCTCTTTATCCAGATTTTACAGATGTCAGGAATTGAAATTTGTCCATGAAATACCTTGACTGAGAACTCCTGGTACAGAGTTTTGGCTTAGCTGAGGGTTTGTCTTCTCCTCGTGGTGGATGGGGATGTGCCAGCTGTGTCTAGACTGGGGAGAGATGAGAGGATTACTTTCAGTTCTGCCTCTTTATGTAGGAGAAAATGCATTTCTTAATGTTTGATGGAGAGGAGTGTAAAACCCAAATGAACCTTTCCTGGATTCTCATCCTGGCTGTGACTCCAGTGATGTGTGTGCTGTTTGCCTCCCTTTAGAGTCACTGAAAGGTTATCTGCTAATTTTTTGCACTTTCCTCTCTAATTAGCCAGAGGCCACATTAAAAACTGCACTGGCTCCAGTTTGAATCAGGAAGGTTAGAAACAATGTGTTCCAAAGACTTTTTTTCCCCTCTTTCCTTTTTCTTAAGCCTTCACTTTTAGCCACTCTTGGTTTTCATCTGGGTTTTGGGGGGTTGTGGCTTCAGGAGATGTTCAGTCCTTAAGATGCTCTGAGGGCTGATGCACCTCTGCTCTGGGGACAGGCTGGGAGAGTTGGGGTTGTTCAGCCTGGAGAAGACAAGGCTCTGGGGAGAGATCATTGTGGGCTTCCAGTACCTAAAAAGGGCTCATAAAAAAGAGGAAGAGCAGCTTTTGACACAGGCAGATAATGATAAGATGAGGGGGCACAGTTTTAAACTAAAAGAGGAGAGGTTTAGATTAGATTTTAGGAAGAAGTTCTTTACTTAGAGGGTGCTGAGGCCCTGGCACAGGGTGCCCAGAGAAGCTGTGGCTGCCCCTGGATCCCTGGCAGTGTCCAAGGCCAGGTTGGACGGGGCTTGGAACAGCCTGGGATAGTGGAAGGTGTCCCTGCCCCTGGAAGGGGTTTGGAACTGGATCATCTTTAAGGCCCCTTGCAACCCAACCTATTCTGTGGCAATCTTGGCAATAATGGCCATGAAATAGCGGAGTCCAGGACCCTAAGAGGAGCACACTACAAACCCTGGATTTAAGGACAGCAGAATTCAATTATAGTGGTATAACTATTTTTTTATTCTGTCTCTAGATCTGGACTTTGTCTACAGAGCTGAAACTTTTTCTGTTAAAAAAAAAAAACTAAACAAAAAACCAACAAAAAACCAACCAAGAAAGGAGGTCACAAATACTTTTAATTTCCCAAGATGCGTTTCTGCTCTCATGAGAGGGAGTCTGTAAGTCCTGAGCTGTGAGCAGAGCTCCCTAAAGCTGTGAGACAAAACTGTTCACAGTGAGAGAAGCGGGCTAACTCATCCATAAATTCAAGTGGTAAGTGTCAGATACTTCTTGAAACCTCTTCCGTGACTGTGAGTTCACACATTTGTGCTTCCTTGAGCTTGCAGCATTAGTGTGAAGTGAGTGGCCATGGGGATTAATGCAAAGCTAAGCAGGGACATTTCTAGAGGAAAGATTCCATCCAAATGCAGTTACTTGTGGTATGATGAGGGTGTAGTATTTTGGTTGCTATGGTGACGAGCAGATTACAGAATTATATAGGTAGGTAAACAAAGTTAGATTTGTGTTAAGGTGTTTAAGTGGCTGAGGAGCTGGGAGCATCTTTGATTCAATCTCAGCAGCTCAGTCTCCCAGAGCCCCTGTGTCAGAGCATCTCTGAGAGTGGATTAAGCCCAAACAATTGGAAATGTTTCGTTTTTCTGGGATTCAATGCGATGTGTCGCAGCATTTTTGAGAACTGAGCAGGGAACTAATTTTAAAAGTTTAAGTATCAAATAATCCAGTTAACTACATGCCAGTTTATTAGATTTCCAGCCCTGGGCAGAATTATGGAAAAGCTGATATGGGATTTGATTAGTGAAGGCACAATGCAATTACCCCATGTGCCAGCAGGGCTTTATTGAACATAGGTCTGTTGGACACTTGATCAAGGGAAATTGGAAAGCTTTGTGCACAAATACTCCAAAGCATCTTTCAAATGCTTTTAATTAATATTGAACAATATTTTGGACAATAATGAGCAATAGATCATGTGAATAGATATTCTCACCCGTAGAAACACTTTCAAATGATTAAGAACAAGGGTGACAGCATTCCTGTCGCTAATGAAACGACTTTTTGAGATGCTTTACTGGCATTTTACAAGATTGGCTCTGAGCCCAGCACTATCAACAGTGTCATTAATGATCCCAAAGCAAATATGCAATCACAGCCGATAAAATTTGTGGGTGTCAAAATGATGAAGCACCTATAAATAATAATGAAGACAAGACATTTAGAGAGGGCAGTTCTGACTGCTTGTCAGTGAGGCTTGTGCAAACGGTCTTTTTATTGCAGACAAATGCAATCTGCTGCCTCCAAGAATGCAGGTAATTCTTGGAGAATAAATAGAGTGTTTGGAAAACAATGACTCTGACGACAATCTTGTGGGTGTAAATCTGAGCAGTTCAGTCTTCCCTGGTAGTCACAGACTGGGAGTTGTTTGTGTGGTTTGGAGGGAGGTGTCTGATCGACATTTTAGGTGTTTTGGGAGAGGAGCAGTTGGGTAAAACCCCCCCCTTAACTGGGAGCACTGGTCAGACCCACATGATGTCTTTTGGTGTCAGCATATGGATAAACTAATCAGGGAGGAGAAGCAATACATGAGATTATAAAAAGGCTGGGGCAAGCACTTTTGGTAAGTGATTTAATGAGCTCAGTCTCTTCAGTTTGTCAGAAAGATGATTGAGAGGTGATCTGATTGCAACTCAGAACTACAAGTTCCAAAAGAAAGGGCAAAGTATGTAAGAGGTTATTTAAACTAACACAAAATACCAAGAACCAATGTTGGATGAAAGAAAAAACTCAGGCAGCAAGGCCCCTGGTTTTTTACCCCTGAAGAAGAAATTATCACTGCAGTCAAGGAGCTGGGGGACTGAACCCTTGAAGTCTCAAAGCAAACCCCAGATACTCTGTGTGAGAAATGCTGTTCCCAGGAGTTGCTGGGCTGTGACCCAGGGCAGCAGTGAACTGACAGATGCTCGGAAGTGACGGGTGACGGGTGATGGGTGATGGGTGACAAGCCCTGTCTGGTGTTTACCCTTCCAGAGCCTTTGCACTTCAAGCCCTGCTTGAAGTCCTGGCCCAGGATCCTAAGACAACATGAGTGTTTTTGGGCAATGTCACCACTGCTGTAGCTGTAGCTCATACAAAGAGCTTCCACAGTTCATTAAAATTGCTTAGAGGAGAGCAGTGAACGGTTATACGATCACATTTCATCCTAAAACACCTTCCAAACCCACAGAGGGGGAAAGCCATGTGTGAAGCACCTGCCCACAAGCAGCAAGCCAGACCTGGGACCCCTTTTGCCCAGATAAACCACCATCAAGCCTGAATGCAGCCTCTGCAGGGCTGCTTTGAGGAGGAGCACTGCAGCCCTGGCCTTTGGACATCTTTCTTCTGCACATGTCCAACCCAGGTGCTCTCTCACCAGCTTGGTGCTCATGTGCTGCTGCTTAATGCTTCTCTCCAAAAGCAGAGAGGCTTTCAGACGCTATTTCATTTTATATATCCGTGTAAAAGGCTTCTTTTTATAGCTGAAGCTGCTCAGCTTCACAGCAGTGCCAAGCTCCATCCTCCTATTTCATTGCTCGTTCCCCGGAGCCTGGATGTAAAACCTGCCTGTGCGCTGCTCTTAATGTAGTCGCAGTCTGTTGCACTGTGTTAACTTGTGAATGCATTGTCTGGCAGGCTCGTTTTCATGCTGAAAGAGGAGAGGAAGGAGTGGGGAAAGGAGGGGAGGAAATAGTGTTAATGGAAGCAGAAAGATGGGAATGGCAGAAATCGGCATAAGCCATCTTTATTTGCTTCACGAGTCTGGCTTTTGGCAAAGCTTCTCCAGCTGTGGTTCAGGGCCGACTTTTCAGTGACTCTGGTGGCCTTTCTTGTGCTGAGGTTCAGTCCTACATTCCTGCAGGTAAATCAGGTATTTGGAGCATCCACTCGAGTGCACATCTGCTCCCCTGAAGGACCACTGGGAACGACTCCACCTACCAAACACAACCTGCTCCAGGCCATGGAGTGTAATGGCTGTGCTCTTTTGTGCTGGAAATAGCATAGAATCATGGAATCTCCTGAGTCGGGCCCACAAGGTTGAGTCCAGCTCCTGGCCCTGCACAGGACAACCCCAACAACCCCACCCTGTGCCTGGGAGCAGTGTCCAAACGCTCCTGGAGCTCTGGCAGCCTTGGGGCTGTGACCATTCCCTGGGGAGCCTGGGCAGTGCCCAGCACCCTCTGGGGGAAGAACCTTTCCCTGATACCCAGCCTAAACCTCCTCTAACACAGCTCCAGCCATTCTCTCAGGTCCCGTCACTGTCACCACAGAGAAGTGATCAGTGCCTGCCCCTCCTTCTCCCCTCGGGAGGAAATTACAGACAGGGATGAGGGTCAAGGTCTTAAACGTGAGTTTGGAGAGAATTCAAGAGGACAGTGAGCAGGACATCCTTGATGATGCCTGTTGCTCCTCACAGGCATCCAGGGAGCCAGTGGATGCCATCCTCTCGTCACCTCCATCTTCTCCATCAGCTCTCCTCCTCTTGGTGCTTAGAGGACGAGTTTGCCAGGGTTGGGAAGAAATCAGTGAGGTGACACCACAGCCTTACGTGGACAGCAGGTGAGTGGAGAGGGGAGGGGAGCAGCAGAGCCAGGATCAGGAGTTCGGGGAGGGGCCAGAGAAAAGGACAACAACTGGGAACATCCAAGGTTTCAGCCTGGAGCAGAAACAACCTCAGTCAGACACCTTCCAGTGTGGAGGTAAGAGGACAGTAAAAGTTCAGAAAAGGCCAAAGCCTTCCCTCCATCCCCCAAGGAGACACTGGGGCATGTGTTTACAGCTTAGAAAAGAGGATGGAGGAAATGGAAAAAGCTCAGAGTGATTTCAGTGGATCACTCCCAAAGGCAGTTTTAGAGGCACATCAGCTGCAAAGACTTCAAAGAGCAGCGTTGAGGAGGGGCACATCACACACATCTTTGGCCCCAAGCTCTCTGCAGGGTGATCCAGCAGCTTTATGGCTTCTGTAGGCTCACAGGCAAGGCTGGGGGATTGTCATAACCCAGCACAGGGTGGACTTTTATGTGCACCTTGTTGGGAAGGGGCCAGTTCTCCCAGCACAGCTCCAAAACAACGAGTCCCTTCAGCAAAAACTTGGCTCTTACCACTCTGTTATTTTTATTAGTTTCCTAAAATACTGAGCACTTCAGAGGAGAAACAGATGGGCAAAGATACCCAGCGCTACGAGCTCTCATTTTAATGTTAAATATAATGCGTATTTTGGAGAATGAGTAGAAAAGACAGCTTGGAGGTTGCAAAGGACAGTCTTTGCCAGAGCATAACAACATCTGTGTGCCATTGCTGCTCTGTCATTTCATCCACTTAACTACCTGCTTTGTGTTTTTCTAATTCACTTTAAGCCAAAAACTACAGGATTTTACATTGAAGGCTTAAGGTCAGAGAGCTACTAACAGACACAGCTAATTTATACCCTCTAAATATGACCTTAACGTGGGAGCTCCGAGACAGGATACAGTTTAGCCTTTAGGCACTTAATTTTCCCCAGAAATCTTTCTAAAGCTGGGATGGTTATAAAGGTATTACCAAGGTTCATGACCTTTCCTGAGAAAGCTGCATCCAATTTGAAGCAAACCTGGGCTGTTCTACAGGTTTGCAAGAAACTGGAGCTCAACTCAACAGAAAGTTCATTATTCTTATTAACATTACTTTTTGGAAACCTATCCCTAAAGGAAATCCTAGCAATGTTTTTTGTGCTAGAAATCAAAGAAAGTGGTAACAGCAAAACCAGGTGAGGGTAACTATAACTTACATAGTCCAGACTTCCTGCTTTTAACTTTGGGATCCAAAGGTTTCAATGAAGTTTGACTATTTCATAACATTATTTATGAATCCACTACAGTAACATGTGTTGAACAGTTCAAGAAAATGATATTCTGGGCAATACAGAGAGCTGACAACTATTCCCAGATGGTTCAAGGCACCAGATGTGGCATTTCCTCTGTCGAGATAGAGGGCACACAAAGATGAAGTGAACCCTCACTGGGTCTCGCAGAAAAATCTGTGTTAGATTTGGGAGTTAATTCTGAGTCTGGTGTGTTAAATGCACTGGGTTGTTGTCAGCTGGAGTGTTTGTAGGCAGGCCAGCGTGTGTGTCCATGTATAATGTGGGAAGTCTGACATTTTCAGGAAGGATTTGGCTTAATTCTCACCTGGTGTAGACAGATCCAACATTCCTGGTTGTACTGAGCATCAACAAATCCACATCTGTGATAAAGCCTCACATTCCATTCTGTCAAAAATCCCAGGAAGAAAGTCAGGGCATCTCCAGTGAAACCTGGGCTTGATCAGTGCCCCATCAAACCTTGAGTGTCCTTGTTTGCTAAAGCGGAGGCATCAAGATGTCACAGGGGGTCACTGATGGGACAATATCAGCCACATTCAGCATCTCGTCTGTGACTGTTCCCTGCTGCTTCACCAGCCTTTGCCAGTGGATGCTGCAGTTTAAAGTACTTGAAGCTGCCAGAGCACTCTCAGTGCTGAGGTACTTCAAGGACTGATCAGCTGGGACTCTTGTCTTTAATTGGTTTTGTGCTGCGTTTTTAAACAGTTCTTTGCCTGGCCCTGGCTGTTCTCCCTCCGAGGTGGAAGTTCAGCTCTCAGAGGCAAAGCAGCAGCCTTGGCCTCTCACTCACAGTCCTCTTTCCTGTCTTCAGGCAGTGCTGGAGACTGGCAGACAGAAAAGTGCCGTGCTTGACTTCCCACCAGCAAAGCTGCAGCCTCTGGGGGCTTTGTTCTGTCCCTGGCCCTTCCAGCAGTGCTGCACTGGGATCTCAGCAGCCTGAGGGCTGCAGCAGAGCCTTTCCCCACCACAGTAACGCTGGGTCCAGCACAAGCCCCACAGTCCATAATAACTCTGGGGAGGATGTCAGAGAATCAGAGGACCATGAAATGTTTTGGGTCAGAAGGGGCCTTAAAGATCATCCAGTTCCAACCCCCCTGCCATGGTTTGGCAGTTCAGCTGATCAGATTGAGAGATCTGATTTAGGGTGAGCTGAACAGGGCTGCAGGTTGCAGTGAGATCAATTCCATTACGGTCAGTACAACCTGAGCTCAAAGACGAGTTAGGGCAGCCTGACTGGCACTGAAAGATCTTTAGGAGTGAAGATAAAGAGGAAATGGATCAAACACCTCTCTCTAATCTACATGCCCAATACCTTTTAATCCTGAAGTAAACCTCTTTAAGGTATTTCAGAGGACTGACGAAGCACCACTTGAGGGTCAAGGATGCCTTTTAGCAGTTCAACACCTCCCTTTTACCAGGTCAACACCTGGTAAATTCAAGTCTGAACTCACTTGGTGCTTCTGGTCCAGCTCTTGTACAAGTGTCCATTTGCACGGCATCACCTTCCACTTCATGGGGATGAGGGAGGATGGGAACGAGGCAGCTCTGTGCTTATCCAAGTGAAAACTTAGAGATCTGAGCAGCGACAGGGAGCTGAACTGCCTTCGATTCTTGGATTGATTTTTGCTCCTCTCAGTACTGCTGCTCCTAAATTCCCCGAGCTCTCACTGCACACAAAGATTGATGCTCTGCTCTTTCTTACCCGCCGTGTGCCGAAACTCTGGGAAAGCATTGGCTGTGGAAAGGAGCTGAGCAGTGCCCTATAACACCCCTACGGTGCTGTTTAATGATCACCTGTCCTAATGCTGGGTTTGCCCCTAGATGCGGCCGTGATGGGGCTGGGCGGTGCTTTGTTCATGCTCTAAAAGCTGTTTCTCTCTCAGATTCTCTTCCTTTTGCATTGTTGAGTTAGTTTCTTGTTATTCCAGCAGCAGTAATGTTGTGACAGATACTAAGGAGTCCCAGTGTAACATACCTTTGGGACAGGAAGGAGTAAGAAAACACAACTCGAGCTGCAGCAATGGTAACTCCACAAACAACACCCTTTTTTCATAGCCCTCTTCATTTTCACAAGAGATTTATCATGCTGGCGTGTCCTGACAGGAAAAGAAAATTCTGCAAGAAATTCAGCTGTGGTTCATGAAGATAAATCTATGAGTACAAATGTTATTTTCCTGCAGGACACACTTGGGAGGAAAAAGGCAGGTTGTTTTGAGGGAGCTGATGGCAAGTGAATTTCCCATCTGGGTAAGTACAATATAATTGTGTGCTGGGTGCCAGAGAAGGAAGGGCTTTGCACTTAAAATTAAAGGTGTTATCTTGAGGGGTTAGGGCATCCAAGCTCTCTGATCCTCCCCCTGTGGCTTTCTGGAATTAACACCCAAAGGGACAAATGGTGACTTGATCCTGTTTGCTCTTTTTCTTCTTATTATTCCACTGACTTGACCAAGAGATAATTTAATCCAGCACCCATTATGCCTGAAATCTGTGCTCTGGAGAGGCATAAAAAGATGCCATATGGGTCCTTTCTCACTTTATGACCTCTCTGAAGTTCTGTGCTTTGCACATGCATCTTATTTATTACAATCATATTTTATAGATGTGAAACCCAGCTCAAGATCAAAGAGCTTGAGCAAAATGGTTTGCGGTGATTCTGGTAACAAACTCCAAATATGTTACAAATGTGGGTGAGTTCCACCTCAAAGTGTTTGCAATGAGGAAATCTCTCAACAAATACATAATGGTGGAGCTTGGAGAGAACTGGAAGGAGGTCTAAAAACTGAAATTGCTTCTGTTTAATACTAGAGTTGAGATATATTTGCAAATAAGAGTGAAGCTGACTTCTCTCCCCCCTGTCTAGAATGTCACCTGGTTTAGGAACACAAATGTGTTAGAATGGGAAAGAAATCAAAATCTGGTTTTCTTGGAAGTATGAACTGACCATGGATGCTGGTACAAACTACTAAATTCTGAGTTCTTTGGGGCTCCTGTTGCGTTTGTCACAGAGGCCTTGTCACGGCCACCCCTGTGCTGGCAGTGCTCCCAGGTGCTTCAGGGCTGTCTCAAACCAAAGCAGAGGAGATCAAGGCAAGTTCCACATCTTGCTGTGTCCATGCATCCACAAAGTTTCATCCAGCTGGACAAGAGGAAGGTGGTGATGGGCAGACAGCTCCTAGAACCCAGTTTCTGATGATGACCATCACTCTCCTAAGAGCCATTGTGTCTGTTTTGTAGGGCACCGGTTGTTTCTCCAAGGGAACCTGGCACTGGCACGGGAGATCTCTGCACCCTGTCATCTTCCATGGCCTTTCCAGAGATGTTCAACTCTCTCTCTAATAAGGTTTTTATAAGGAAGACCCCCTGGTTTGTCCTGAAGGAGGTACCATGAACCCACACTGCAGGTGGGCTGCCCTACCCAGTGCCACGGTGTGCAAATTTGGCCTTGGTTCCACTGAGAAAAAAGGTGAATTTCACCTGTCTCAGGTGGAAATGTTTGCTGCCAGCTCCAAATGTGGATACAAGGCAAAGGGACACCAAAGAGAATGCCTGCTGCAGTTTAAATCTCCAATTTAAATGCAGCCCGGCTGTCTGCAAGCCCACAGTTAATGGGCGGATGTCAAGAGGTGATGATGAGTGTGCTCACTCTGCTGAAGGGGCCTTGTTACCCATAATTTGTGTGTTTTAAGCCTGAGACAATATCAGTGAAGTTAAACATGTTGATTCAGTGGAATCTGGTACCCAGCAGAAATGCTTCTTGGATGAAGCACTCCAAAAATAAATTAACAGCTTTTCTTTGACATTTCCTGCTCGCTAATAGCGAAATCCAAACAATAACAGTCGGTTTTGTCAGAGTGAAATAGCTGGCACCAGTGCACCCTGAAAAGGGATTTAAAAATGTTTTCCTTAGGACAAAAAATTCTCATTTTCGGCGACCTCATTCATACTTTTTAATGATAGCTTGAATGAAAATTAGAATGTTGCAACAAGCCCTACATACAAAATTTCTGTTTACCTGGTGAATGTGAATGCATTTGAATGCCATAATGGAATTATCTGATTTTATTAGTCACTCTGTGGAGAATATGATAAATGCTGAAGTCTAGCCAAGTTCTGTTAGTGCTGATGGGCTTATCTGGGCTTAGTCTGATCAGTGTCTTAAATGTGCCAGAGAGATGCAGAGAATTCGAGGCTCTGACCTAATTTGGTATATTCCACCTGGAGTGCACTTGCATGCTTTTGAGCTCAGGGAAAGATTTAACAATTTATCAGTGTGCCAATTAGAGATAGTTTTGCAATGCCTATTTCCATCACTTTAGACTAAAATGTTGTGAGATTTGCACAACTCTCAGCCTCGATTCAGCTCGGAGTGAGAATTCACAATCTGCTCCAGGGCCCAGATGCTTCCCTCTGCCTTTGGCACCGTGAATTCCTTCTCCTGCTCAAAATACTTCCCATGTTCCCACAGACCCTTGCAACTTGCTAAAAGTTTGTTGAAATCTGGGCATCCCAGAATGCTCAGGCAGTCCTTAAATAATCCCCATTTAACTCAAAGAGCAGAATTCCATGAGCTCCAGGGCTCTCCAGGGCTGGACTCAGTTGCCTGAACGGAGGTGTCTGGTGGCACTACCCCACATGGGGACCTGTGGGTGGCTGCCAGGGAGGTGACAGGATTTGGGAGAAGCAGCAGAGGCTCCTGAGGCTGGGCAGGATCCACCCACAGTGCCTGAGATTACAATAGGTGCTAAACTGGAGGCTGAATAGGGCTGTGCATTTCCACGTCTTCCTGTTAAAACCTTTCTGAAAAGGTGTTTTCCCTCCCATCTCATCTTTTCTCTTTATTTGCTCATGCAGAGCTCGTGCGGCCAAATTTTCCCTTCTGCATCCCCTAACAGTGAGATTTATTTTCAGAGCCTGTAACTGGATCTGGCTGGGAACAAAGATGTTTGGGAGCGAGTTTACACTGGAGAGTTTTTTCCAGGTTTGTTTTTGGTTTTGTCTTTCTTAAATTATCAGTAGGATCAAACCAAACCCCAGAATGAGGGTATTTAATGCTTAAAACTTGACCAAATCTGGTTTTCACTCCTAACTGTGTGACTCATCTGTAATTCTCTGGAAGTGAAGAGCAAGTGAGGTGGAAGCTCTGCCACCTGTTCTACCTCTACCAGCTCGTTTGTCTTGTTCCTTTTATTTGTTGTGAGTGCTAATTAGAGGCAGAGAGACTCTTCCAGTGGGTGATTAATTCTTCTCCCTCCCATTTTAGCATCAACTGAACCTCTCCTTGGAGAAAGCTGCCTCTTTCCATTGCCTGGGAAACTCATTTAGGCCAAAGTCTAAACTTAGGGTGGATAAATATCTTTTAAGTGACTTGACCAGGGTCTTCCAGGGGGTCAGTGGCAGAGGAAGGAGTGAAACTTGTGCCTCCTGCAATCCAATGCACTTTATCAACCATTTCTACTTGAAATCAGCCTAACTTGTACAGACAGCATGATGAAAACTCTTAGAAATATCTTTCCCATGGCAATTCTAGTCTGGAGAGTGAAAATTAGAAACGTTGGGGATTTATTTATTTATGTATTTATTTTTTATGTATTTTTTAACATGCCAGGGTCATCTAATGGAAAAAAGTCAGTGGCAAAACAAAGGGGAAAATTCCATTCAGGAAAGGAGTCTGATTCTGTGTGGTATCAACACCTGGGTAAAAGATAACTGATGGAATACCAGGCAATTTCAGATCATTAATAATGTATGTGCACCCTCCAAAACACACTGCCATGGGAAAATTAGCAAATATGTCAACAAACTCATCAGGAGTGCTGCTGTAATTGAGTAAAGGATCCTGTTGTTCATCTGAAACACAAAACTAATTCAGAAAGAAACGTCCCAGCCAGGCACTGAGGATGGCATGATTAGCACATCTAAATGTGCACTCAGAGTCATTTCTGGGCTGACTCTTTCAATTTAAACACTCTCAGTTATCCCCTCGTTCCTCAGAGGTGACATTCACACCTTCTTAATCACATCTGGTTAGGCAAGAGTCAATGCTAAGGTGATTCATCAAAGCTGTAAGGCAGGAAAAAGGATCAATTTTATTACTTGCTGCAGTTCTCCCAGTCGGGCCCTGCAGCCCAGCTCAGCTCTAATGGATATTGTCAGGTGTTGTATATCGTCAGGTGCTGGATATTGTCAGGTGTTGGATATCGTCAGGTGTTGGATACTGTCAGGTGTTGGATATCGTCAGGTGTTGGATATTGTCAGGTGTTGGATATCGTCAGGTGTTGGATATTGTCAGGTGTTGTATATCGTCAGGTGTTGTATATCGTCAGGTGTTGGATACTGTCAGGTGTTGGATACTGTCAGGTGTTGGATATCGTCAGGTGTTGGATATTGTCAGGTGTTGGATATCGTCAGGTGTTGGATACTGTCAGGTGTTGGATACTGTCAGGTGTTGTATATTGTCAGGTGTTGGATACTGTCAGGTGTTGGATACTGTCAGGTGTTGGATATCATCAGGTGTTGGATATTGTCAGGTGTTGGATATCGTCAGGTGTTGGATATTGTCAGGTGTTGGATACTGTCAGGTGTTGGATACTGTCAGGTGTTGGATACTGTCAGGTGTTGGATACTGTCAGGTGTTGGATACTGTCAGGTGTTGTATATCGTCAGGTGTTGGATATTGTCAGGTGCTGGATACTGTCAGGTGTTGGATACTGGGATACCAGAGCTGTCCCTTTCCACTCGTAGAATTCATGACTCAATTTCCAAAGTGATTTACTTAGAATTATAGAATCCCAGAATGGTTTCGGTTGGAAAAGACCTTAAAGATCATTTAGTTCCCACTCCCTGCCATGGGCACGGACAACTTCCACTATCCCAAGGCCCGTCCAACCTGGCCTTGGACACTTCCAGGATGGGGCAGCCACAGCTTCTCTGGGCACCCTGTGCCAGGGCCTCACCACCCTCACAGGGAAGAATTTCTTCCCAGTATCTAAAGTAAACTTGCCTTTCTTCAGACCCATGGCTCCACAGGAGTAAATTAAATTTCCCCAGCCATGGCTCTGGTGTGGGAAACCAGCCTCTAATACCTGGGGAGTTTTAAACTGATCAGCTCACTGCCCTTTATTCCTCAGGGACCAGATTTGGGAATGATACCATGAGGTGAGCCTGTGAAAGAGCTACCCTGGAGGGAGAAGGGCTCTGCATCATGCTTAAATTACTAATTAAATTCCTGCTACTACTTCTGGCTTAGATATCTAGGATATTTAAGGATAGAATCATAGAATCATAGGCTCATTCATGTTGGAAAAGACCTCCAAGATCATCAAGTCCTTCCTATTGGAATAAACCTCTCCCCAGTCCTACCGAGAGAGTTGCAGCACTGTAGGAAGGCTGTGAACTACTCCTGGAGCTGTGTGGGAGATGTTGCCCTGAACTTTTGTAGATGCCTGGTGGGATTTTTGCAAACTGTCTTTGAAGCTCTGCAGAGGCTTCACACAGTCAGTAACCAAGATTTAATCACGTCCAGTCCAAATTCTCACCACTTCTAAGCAAAAAAGACCTAATTGCAGTTCCTGGCCATCAGGCAGAGTCCTGTCCATATGAGAAATAGCAAATAGTCCTAAAAATGCCTTGTTAAGGTCAACTCTTTGGCTGCTGGAAATTAGCACAGCTTGATTATTACTTACATGCTTTGAGTGTCAAACACCAGCTGAGACCCTGTAGCTAGAAGCTCCTTGTTCTTCTGGCTTTTTCTGGGCTGTGAGAAATGTGAGTGTCAAGCTGAGCAGAGCCAGCTAATGAAGGCATCTCTCTCTTGAGGGGGTGATGCCTTTCTGCTGAAAGAAATCTGTTCCTGTGCATGAAGAGAGCCATCCTCATTGCTTCCTGATGTCCGGGTGAAATGGGTTCACCTGCCCCAGGGCCGGCAGCTTCCTGAGCCACTCATGCATTTGCAAATGCTTCAGGTGGAGGGACAGCAATAAAATGCAGCCAGGAGCATTCAGGGTGGAAGGAAATGAGCTGCCACCACCCCTGCGTGCTCTGCATGAAGTGAGACACCTGGACAGATCTGTGTCCCCACTGAGGGGACGTTACAATCCAGCCACCGCTTCCCTGGGGAATTAATTTATATTTTTTTTTTATGCTGGAATATACTGAATCAGAAATAACAGAAGATTTTTTTCCTACCCACAGCCCTTGATCTTGTGTTGTCTTACCATTAACCTTATTTTTTCATAATCCCAAATCACCCTATGGAGAAAGATCCAGAAATTTCCTGCTGCCAGTATCTGCAGCTCCAAACTGCCTCACCTCCTACATAAGGCAAATCTGAGCCCCTGACTGCACCACCCCTTAAATCTGAGATAGGACTCAGTCTTAATTTCCCAGCTCATCTCATTGATTACAATTTAATTAACTAGATCAATAAATCATCCCACTGGATGCAAAAATGCCAAGACATGCAACCATGATATTTTCAAGTATCAACCCACAGGGGCAGCCAAAAACCCCAAAAAACTGCTCTATCCGCCTGAAATTGCCTCGCCCATCTTGCAATGACTTTTCAATCTGTTGTCTCCTTCCCTCTGCTCTGGGCTGGCATCATGCACAGTTTGTCACCTGCTCTTGCAGTGTATTTGGGAAGAAATCAAATATTTCACGGGCAAAGAACCATCTTGTAATCATGTTTCCTATTGACTGGGAAATGCTGGAGCAACATTCAGTGGAAGGTGTCTGCAAGGAGTCCCCAGCTGGTGACCATCACAATTAATGTACCACTGGGACCACGGTAAGTAGGAGGTGCCGCGAGACAACACAGCTCTGTGATCCAAATGGCTTCTGCTTGAATTCCACAAGTGGTCCTGTTTTGTCACCTGAGTGGAGTGGCTCAGAGAACTGGGAATGGGCTGTGTAATTATCCCTTCTCTCTCACACCCACTCCCTCTGCTTGTAATGCAAATTCGAAGTGGGCCAGAAGATAATGACTGGAGCTCTCATTTTTTATTGATTTATTGCATTTATTCCTAATGCTTAGCATCCAAGGCTCTTACTGTATCACAGAAATATGATCCAGATTGCTTTTTTGTTCAAAGATTGATTACTTTTTGTTGCATAGCACTGCTCTTCTGTGGGTCTTTGCAATCTTTGATTTGTGATGAGATTTGTGATCCAGTATTGCAGATAACAAAACCCAGTGATGCCGTGGCTTGGCAGTGGCTGCAATTTTGTTAAAATTCTTCAAATCCTTCCCAGTTTTCCTGAGATGACCTCAGTCATGGAAGTCACCTTTTGTTTCCATACTCTCCTTCTGGAAAAAGAAAGGACCAGCATGATCATGAAGCTGCCAACTCCAGTTTTCCAACCCTCTTCCACAGAAGTGCTTAGCTCCTTTTGAAATATATTTTTATTATCCTGTGTTTTACATCTGGCTTATAGTTTTGAGCTGCCAGACTGAAAGGAACAAAGCCTAAAGAAGTGACCTGTTATCTATGGTTGCACAAATTTCTTCTGGCCTCTCCAAAACACACTCAGACCTTGACTCTCTCCTGTAGCACTGCCTGATAATCAGCATCAGTGTTCAAACATCTCAGAGGCTCAGACTTGGGGCCTGCACAATTGCTGTACAATTGCCTTAAAACAGTTGTGAAATGGATTTTTGGTCTTTATAGCCTCAAAGGACTCTTTGGTCACCAGATGGAGCAGGTACATGAACAGCTTCCATTGGGTTTTCCCACTGTAAGGGGCTCCACATACCAGGTTCCCCTTCATCTTGGAGTTGTTGGGCTGCACACAAGAAAAACTCAGGGAATTTGATCTGTTAAGGCATCTTTAAAATTTATGACTCCTCAGTTACTTTATTTTCCATGATTTCTGGTAATCTTGTGCTCATAGAGGCCGCAGAGAGGCTTTGCTGGCCCCATGCTCTCATGGTCTTTGTGATGCGTCTTTGCTTCAGAGCTTGGGGGGAATAACAGCAGTAGGTCTGTGAGGAAGCTGTGAAAACTTCCCTCAGCTCAGCAGCTTCCCCGAAATTGTGCTTTCTAGCAGACATCTCCAGGGAAGTGAGATTACTCTTGGTGACTCACTGTGAGGAGGCTGTCAAGAAGTCCCAGGAAATGGTCTTTGAAGAACTGGGAGCATCCAACAGCTGCAACAGAGAATGAGCACATTTAGCTTTGATGTGTTCTGATGCAGGACCAGTAATTTCATTTTTGGCATTATTATGGAAGCAAAACATGTTTTAGCAGGGCATAATTTATTTTAAAAAGGAGAGCAAGAATGTTTACTGTCTTCCTGGTAATGCAATTGGGCTGTCCCACGATCATCTATCAGGCATGACAGCATCTCCCATTTCTATGCAGATTTGTTATTTAAGCAAATTTTCTGTAGGTGCAGAAGGGGAGGGGATGTTCTTTCTTTTAGTGTGCACCTATAATTTATTTAAATCAGAGCTTTCATGCAGGGAAGTAAAAATAAAATCTTTGTTTCTGCTGCGTGACAGGAGCAGAGTTTGCAAAGACAGTCTCGTTTCTTGTCTCCTGAGAGACAGCGTTGGCAGGGTGGGACCTTCTGTGCCCCTCTGAAATTACCACACACTGAGGCTTGGATCAGTAGAGCCATAACCAGGGTTTAGAGGCTTTTTCCCTGGGCCTTAATATTCACAAAGGCTGTTCCAGTTTCTGACATTCCTTTCTCTTGGGAGGGATGGTGAGGAGCAGGCAGAGGGCTTGGGGACCCTTTAGAATCACGGAGGCATGGAATCATTAGGGTTGGGAAGTCATGGAGTCATTAGGGTTGGAAAAGACCTTTAAGGTCATCGAGTCCAACCCTGAACCCAGCACTGCCATGTTCACCACTAAACCCTGTCCCCAAGTGCCACATCCACATATTTTCAAACACTTCCAGGGATAATGACCCCACCACCCTCCTGAGCAGCCTGTTCCAATGCCTGACTAGCCTTTCAGTGAAGAATTTTCTCCCTGTTTAAGAGCTGTCCTCACGCCCTGCTCACTCAGGCTCAGTTACCAAGCTAAATTCCCATAAAGCCCAACAAAGACTTCACTAATTTTCTCTCCCATCTTTCACTTTCCCAGCGTCTCTGCACAAAGCCATGGAGTTAAATCCTTGTGCAAGTGGTGGCAAAATTCCCATTGACTTCAGCAGGGCCAGGATTTCATCTTAGACCTAATATTGCCTGTAAATTCCCTTCTAATTAAATTAGTGGGCTGAACTGTTCTCAGTGGTGCATTGAGAAAGAAAAGTTCTTTCCACTGCAGGAAATGGCAAGTTCAGTCCTGCGTCCTGCACTATTTATAGGGGACCCACATCCTCTACCCAGCCTTTAATGCTGGTGAACTTCCATGACTCCTTACCAATGGGAATCTCTTTCCACCTCAAGCTGCTGGAAAGGATTAGCCCATAATTAAATTTCTTCAGTGAAAGGCCATCTTCAGTGTATGAAAACTCTGCCTTTTTGAGAGCTGATAATTTCCCTGCTCAGTTACAGTGAACCTACAGACACTAAATCAGAATAATTACACAGTGATGTACATACTTCCATTTTTTTTGCCAACACCAAGTGAATTAACAGGTTTAATTTTCTTTTGTGGCACTCAGTTTGGCTAGTTGATGTTATCTGGGAACCTTGCCCAGTGTGTAAGACATTCTGCGTCTGTCAAACAAGAAATACCTACAAACAAACTCATCCCCCTCTGTTCTCTGTATCTGAGCTCATGAAGAGAACGTGTTCAGAGTGAGTATCCAGAAATCTGATGAAGAACACGAGAATCCTGTGCCTTAACCATCCAAAACAGGGGAATTCCACAGATTTCTTCCTGCTTTTTTCCCCCTCCAGCAGATGAAATATTTATTGCTCCGCAATTGCAGAAAGAGAAAGTGTTTTGCATGTTTTGCATCCCTAACTCCTGTTTCCCTTGGCATAGATTAAGAGGGCAGCAGAATTACCAGGCAGTTTTAATGAGCGAAGGGGTCATAATTTATAGATCTGCCTTGAGAGACACAGGCCTCGCCATCTGCACTGCACTTTGCTGGGTGTGAATCTTAGTTCAGGGAACCTGATTTCCCACTGCTTCGAGGCAAGCAATCTCTGTCTGCTACCTCGTGGCACCGAGTTCAGCCTGGTTCTTCATCTGCTGCCCTTGGGTGCTGCCCTCGGGTGCTGCCCTCAGAGCACACCTGAGGCTGCAGGTACAGAAACACCTCGTTAGTCTCTGGGAGCTTGTGTGAATTTTCCATGTTCATTTGACAGAAGCCATTCTGTTCAACCTGGATGTGGTGAGAGAGGTAGAGAATTGCAAAACCACAGAATATCCCGAGTTGGAAGAGACCCACTGATGCCTAAAAAGGCCAACCTGGAAAAAAGGCCAACCTGGAAACAGAGACCAGACAGGAGTAAGGGAATAAAGGTGGATATTTATTGGAAAGGCCTTCAGAGGCACACCCTGGGCAGGCCAAAGGCTACACCCGAGATGGACCCCGAGTCACGAGTTCTTCACACTGTTACAGGTTTGGTCCATTTGCAGATCAGCATAAATTCACCAGTTACACTTTAGCTAATGATGGAACTGCCCCTCAGCTCGCCCCCCTTCTCAAGGTGCTGGGTTACACATTTTGGGCCTGGGACGGGCTGGGTGTCCTTGGAGAGCAGGCCTGGAGAGG
Source organism: Oriolus oriolus (assembly GCA_013400235.1). Taxonomy (NCBI): domain Eukaryota; kingdom Metazoa; phylum Chordata; class Aves; order Passeriformes; family Corvidae; genus Oriolus; species Oriolus oriolus. The sequence goes on along the minus strand of VXBT01003842.1, from coordinate 895,804 downwards.
CTTTGTTATGTCTGTGTGAGCATGAGAGAGCAGCAGCTGCCAGGCTGCAAGGCAGCTCAGAGTCACACACCAGGAATACAGAGAATACAGAATTTGTAAAATATAAAAGCTAAAACCTAAGGCATCACACAAGGATCATTGAGCCCAGCTCAAGGACCTGCACAGGACACCCCCAAGAATCCCACCCTGTGCCTGAAAGCATTGTCCAAACACTTGCTGAACTCTGGACACTGAGAGACGTTGCCCTGAGCTCACCTGAAAATTTAGTCGGCCTTGCTGGTTTCTGAGAAAAAAAGGGGGGGGAGGGGCAGCAAGAAAATGTTGCATTTCAGAAGGTTTAATTCTATGTTGGATATTGGTGGATAAAACACGTGTGCAGTGTAAGGGAGTCCAGAGTCTGTGCATATCATTCATTTAAACTTTCCTCAGCAGAGATGTCATCCCACCACCTGGACAGAGAGGTCAGAAGTCTCCCAGCAAATTTTTCTCAGATTTCACAGATTATTCAGAGTTGGAAGGGACCCACAAGGATCATCAAGTCCAACTCTTCACAGAATGGCCCTATGGGGATGGAACCCGTGACCTTGGTGTCATCAGCATCAAGAGTGATGCCTGAGGTAGCCACCTAAAACACAGGGACTAGACAGGAATGAGGGAATAAAGGTGGGTATTTATTTGAAGGGCCTTCAAAGGTACACCCTGGGCAGGCCAAAGGCTACACCCAAGATGGACCCTGAGATGGAACCACAGGTCATGAGCTCTTCACACTTTTATAATTTTGGTTCATTTGCATATCAGGGTTAATTCTCCAATTAAAGTTTCATTTAATGATATAATTTCCCCAAGATCACCCCCCCTTCTAAAGATGTTGGTTTACACATTTTAGGCCTAGGACAGTCTGGGTGTCCTTGGAGAGCAGGCCTGGAGAGGCTTTGTTACTTCTAACCAGCATGAGAGAGCAGCAGCTAACAGGCTACAGGACACTTCAGAGTTACACACTAGGCAATAAAGGATTTGAAAAATATGAAAGTTAAAACCTAAGGCATCACTCTGACCAACTGGTTGTGCTGGTATCACTGCAATTTATTTGTTTGACACTGTGTTCCTGAGGTCCCACACACCAGCACTCAGCTGTGTGTCCCCAAAATCTCAGAATCACAGAATTGTTAGGGTTGGAGAAGATCCTAAAAATCATCAAGTCCAACCATTAGTCCAGCAACCACCATGGTCACCACTAAACCCTGTCCCCAAGTGCCACATCCACACAGCTTTTGAACACCTCCGGGGATGGTGACTCCACCACTGCCCTGGGCAGCTCCTTTCAATGCCAGACCACCCTTTCAGTGAAGAAATTTTTCCTAATATCCAGCCTCAACCTCTCATGGCACAACTTGAGACCATTTCCTCTCATCCTGTCCCTTGTTATCTCAAAGTAGAGACCAATCCCCACCTGGCTATGCTTTGTAAACAATTTCCAAGGAAAATAACTGTTCCAATTCTCTCCTAAAGGAACATTAATACCACATTCAGCTTCTTTAGAGCTGTGGCCTTTGCTGATAGTGAATGTTTGAAGAGCCAGTGGGAGCCAATTCCCCCCAGGGTGGAACACGTTCCCAATGGAATTGCCAGCAGAAACACAACCGTGCCAAGAAATGAGCCTGCCGGGCTTCTGCTCTGTGGGGACTCCAGGGCATTTGTGCACTGGGAGACTTGCTGGTATCTGATCCTGCTGGGAAAAAAGCATGGAAAAAACAACAACCTCCATCCCAGGAGCTGTGTCCAGCCACACCACAACAAAGGTCCTTACTCTGAGGTAAGGATTCACTTTCCAGCAGGTGAGTTGGTAGCTCTGAAAAGCCCAGACTGCCCCTGGCTCTGCCATTCCCCGGCAGTCCATGGGCAGGTTTCCATCCCACAGGATGGAATTTGTCATTCCTGTTCCCACACATTGTCTGTGTGCAAGGGAAGGGTGTGCTGGGATCAGTCATGGAGGTGACTTGTTCATCATTTCCCCTGCAGCACTCACAAGGCAGAAACCCACTGTGTTCCATGCTATGTTATCCCAATTAACATGTGGGGGGTATTTTTCCCAAGAGGAATTACAAACCCCAAGCTGTGCCCTCTCTTTCTCTTTAGCAGTGGAGGGAGATGATGTTCTATAACCAATCTGCTCTTTTTAAAAAAAGTTTTCCATGGGCTCTGTGGGTTCCTTGGCACATTTTCTGTATTCTGTATTTATTTTTCATTCCTGCCTGCAGCTTCAGTTGGAGATAATTGCTCTTTCTTTGTCATCGTGCAAGGTGAGCTGGCTCCCCAGTGCGCTTGAGGACCTTCAAATACTTCCCAGCTATTCCAGGAGCAAGACAGAATGCATTGCAAAATAGTTGCTCGCCAGCTCCAGCAGAATCTGAGCACAGGAAATACAAGATGACAGATTATTCAACCCCTAGGTAGGCCAATTAAAGGAGAAAACAACCCAACTCAGCAGCAAAGGCTGTGCTGTTACAGCTGGGAAAGGATTCCTTGAAAAAAAGGACTTTGGTGTCATCTAACTTTTGGAAATTAATAGTTGCAGTGGGACTGGCTTAGAAAAATGTACTTTTTTTTTGAAAGGAAACTTTAGTCTCCCTAGAATTGCATCTTACATACGGCAGCGTGAGGCAGCGACAGGGGAATCGTCCTGCCTTGCTCCCAGCCAAGTTTTGCTCATCAGCTGGAGATCCTGATGCCAGTCAGTGTCAGCTCCAGGAACAGCTAAGAGACATCCCTTGCTCATATGGATAAATTCCCCCCAGAAACGGGCTGAGTTAATTGGGTTTTGGAAGTAACACCAAAATGTTGGTTTGAGAAGCTCATGATGCAGGTGATTAATATGTGAGTAGAAACAGGAGCTGAAGCTTCTGGTTTGCCATCAGAGAGGTTAATATTATACTCTGCCTTGACTGAAAGAGTGGGTAAACTTTGGAACAGGCTCCCCAGGGAAATGGTGGAGTCACCATCTCTGGAAGTGTCGAAAAAACGAGTGGATGTGGCACTTTGTGATTTGGTTTAGTGGGCACTGTGGAATTAGGCTGAAGGTTGGACTTGATCATCTTGGAGGTCTTTCCCAACCTTAATGTTCCTGTGATTCTCTGACTGGCTCAGCCATTGCCCTGTAAGCTGCCTTCCCAAATCTGAGTGGTGAAATGGGCCCTCATTTCCCTTCTGAGAAGTGAAGCGCCAGGGACAGCCCTGACAGGAACTGCTGCAGGTCTGCACATCCCAGGAAAGAGAACGATCCCTCCCAAGGCTGGGGCTGCTTTGGATCGAGGGCCACAGCTGGGGCCCACCCCCTCATCCCTGGACAAACACCACATCAGCAGTTGCAGTGCTCAGTAAAGAATCCACCGCTGCATTCCAGGCAGAGCATCCAATAAATGGGAAAACATTCTGCACTCGTAAAACTCAGTGATAACTAAAACACAAAGCAACTGAGGCTGAAGCAGCTCTACTCCAGCCCTATAAAATGAGGAGTCACACAGAGATTTTGGAAAAGGCCTTTTTTTCCCCCCAACCTGGCAAGCGTTGTCTCAAGCAGTAAATCCCAAAGCCAGGAAGCCTGGGGGTGCTGCCTTGGGAGCTGTAAGTTTAGCTGTGATAACCCAGAAAAGGGCATGGCTCTGAGTGAATGCAGCCTGGCTCCTGCATTACACACTGCCTCACCACCCCTCAGACAGTCGGGGGGCAGAGCAATCACACTCACATTTGTCCTTCCAGTCACCAGAGGCGTCAGGGCTCCAGCTGCTGACCTGATCCTTCCAGTGTCCATTGCATCACTGCCCTCTGGCTCCCAGCTGCTCCACATAAAACTCATTACTGGACTGCAGAGATACTCTGGCTTTTCCTTTTTAGGCAGAAACAAACAAACAAATAAAATATTCAGCTTTGCCTGCGTGGTCTCTTTGTGGTTTTGAAGAGGAAGGGGAGTGGTGGAGATTTTTCTTCCCAGTCCCTGCCATGAAGTGTTTCACTCACTTTTCCCAAAGTGCTTGTGATTTGAGGCAAGACCAAAAAAACCCAAAAAACTATTAAAAAGTGCTAATCTTTCAGCCAGTCTATCTGACAGACACATGAAAGAGGGACATGTCTTTATATGTCTTCCAGTAGGGCCAAAATTGCACTCCCTAGTGTAGAATTGATCTGTTTTGCAAGTACTGGCAGGACAACAGAGAAACTTTTTAAAGCCTGTGGCTTAGTTTATAAGAATAAATGCAAAACATATAAGAAAGGTATGAAAAGGGATCTGGATTTTTCCTGCTGTTTTGCAGAGAAAGGTCACAGCAGTGTTCTTGTGGTCTGATTCTGTTTTTGCCTCAGGGCTTTACAGCAGCAATGCCTTGGAGTGTCCCACATCTTGAACTTCCATGTTAATTCTTTTCAGAAATAACACCAAGAGCCTCCCACCATTTTCTTCACTGGACACCAGGGTTCTCAATGAAGACATGAAATACACCAAATATCTGAGACCTCTGGAACAGCCCAGAGCAGCTGTGGCTGCCCCTGGAAGTGTCCAAGGCCAGGCTGGATGGGGCTTGGAGCAACCTGGGATAGTGGGAGGTGTCCCTGCCCATGGCAGGGGGTGGGACTGGATGAGCTTTCAGGCCCCTTCAAACTCAAACCACTCTGTGATTCTGTGATTCAAACAAGAATGGGAGGCCTTAAACTACCACAGTTTTTCACATCTGGCCAAATTACACCCTCAGTTTTCCCAGTATCCCCACAGAGGAAGATGAAAAATTGCCTTGGTGAAGGCACTTGATGTCAACACATCCTCCTGATACCCTGGCATTGCTGTAGTGCTGATGCAGCATCCCTGTATTGTCAGATTCTTGAGGAGTTCCACCCACTGACTTGATCATTGTGCCTAATGAGACTGATTTATTCACATTAACAGGAGCCACTTGTGACTTTAAAATCCAAGTTTTGCCGTCTAAGCAAAGGAAAAGATGTTTAAGCCCCACCGTGGGAGACCTGGACCACAAAGATGAATTATCCAATCCTTCCCAATTCACAGAACGGCACTTCTGGACTCTCAAGCTGATCACAAATATTTGAAATAACCAATTTGTCTCCTCAAATTAGTAATGATGTACATTTCTCACCTACTTTTTTTAAAAGATGTGATTTAATTTCTTCAAACAGGCAAAAGAGAAACAATATTGAAACAAAAGGGGACGCAGCAAAGTTTGCTGAGAAAGTTTTCCCAATGCAAATTGCCACAGCACGGAAATTAATCTGGCCCACAGTTCACATCTACTCTTTGTGAAATGTTTTAAAACCATTCCCACTAAATCAGTATGATAAATGCATTTAAACACTGAATAAACAATTTTGAGGAATAGCAAGCATCTTGTTTTTAATTAGGACATCGTCACTAGGGAGCCTGAAGGCTCCTATGCAAATCCACTCCTTCATCATCTGCTCCACACCTGTCTGAGTGCTTGTCTTTACCTCTCAGGAGACAGTGATAGTAAACAGGAGGTATTTTGAATTTCACCTTTCCTAAGGGATAAACTGGCTTCTGTTTACCACCCAGTGCTGGGCTCAGGAACATAAACAGCCAGGCAGGGCAGACAGCGTGCAGGATCTTGCTGGTGGCTCAAATCCTGGCAATATCAGTACATGCAGGACCCACATCTTCAAAGGGACTTGACTCCTACTGATATAGAATTTGATTTTGGGGACCCGGGACATTGTTGCAAATTGATGTTCCACACCCACGCTCATAAGTCACAAGTGAAAATTTGATTTAAGGTCTTACAGAACGTAAGTCTTTTGAAAGTGTTACCACTCAGAGACATGACTTATCTCAGCCAAACAGCCCTTAAAAATGATCACAGGCTGGCTCCATGCCTGGAACCAAAATGAAAGGCAATCTCTTGGCCTGGGAAGAACCAGACAAGCCTTGCAAGGTTAATTTTCAGCCATTTTCATCTGCTGTGTAAAGAGAAGATAACAGGAAAAGACAGAGATCAGGACTAATAACAACCTGATTTTTCTTGAAGCTTCTAATCTTCCTGTTAAGTAAACTAATTTTTATATAGGGGCATATATAAGAAAAGCATTAGTGTTTAATTACACTTAGTGTTTTGCTGCTAAGGGCAATGACAAAGCAGATGTTTTTGTTGGTGACTGTGGTTTTAATTGTACATATCTCAGACAGGGATATCTGAGGGATGTAAGGGAGACAGAACAGCCTTGATGTTAGAAAAAGGAGAAGAACTGGGCTTCTGGGGGTACATCCGCAGTGCTTGAGGTCACCTGAGTGTACTTGGACAGTGCTTTAGGAGCACCTTGAGTATTTGGGGTGTGATCTGCCCATGTGGTGGCAAATCCCAGTTAATTCTGTCTGCTGCTGAAGTCCTTTGCCATTCTGCCCCTTTTGCAGCTGGCAGAGACACCCAGTTATTCTGCAGGGGTTAGACCGGAGCACTCCACCACCAAAATGGGTGGGAAGAAGCAGTGGACGGACAGACAATGCTTCTTCCCCATTGCTGGGCCTGGAAACCATGGGAGGAGTGCTCCTGGAACAGCACCTACCTGACATGAGAACTACAGTAAACAAAGAGGAATTTTGAGGGAGGAACTGGAATGAAAAGAAATGAATGGGTGGATTAGTCTGGGAAAGAGAGGCTGAGGGAGCTGGGGGCGTTTAGCCTGGAGAAGAGGAGGCTCAGGGGTGACCTTGTCACACCCTACAACTCCCAGACAGGACACCATAGCCAGGTGAGGGTCGGTCTCTTCTTCCAGGTTACCAGTGACAGGACAAGAGGACATCATCTTAAACTGTGCTAGGGGAATTTTAGGTTGGGCATCAGGAAGAATTTCTTCACAGAAAGGTTCATTAGATATTGGAATAAGCTTCCTAGGGACATGGTGGAGTCACCACCCCTGGAGGCGTTTAAGGAAAGACTGGACGTGGCACTCAGTGCCATGGTCTGGGTGATGAGGTGGTTTTAGGTCACAGGTTGGACTCAGGGATCTCAAAAGCCTTTTCCAGCCTAGCTGATTCTGTGGTTCTATCTGCAGCAAGGCTGAGCAGGGCTTTGCAGGGCTTTGGGGTTCCTCCCCTTACCTGCAGTTTCTAGATGAAGGCTGCCTGTTCTGGGTTTATCCCACCACAGGGCTCTGGAATAGGGAAAGATTTTCTCAAGGGCCTGAGAGTGACACCAGAGAGCACTGGTGTCACATCATCCAGTGTCACATCACTGGGACATCTGGGTTGGGATAGGAGTCCAAGGGAGGCCTTGCTTATCCTTCCTGGGCCAGGCCAGGAGCTGCCTCACTGAGGGGCAGCTCTAGGAGACCTGGGAATATTCCAAAAGAGAATTCCCTGGTCACACAGATCCATGAGCAGCCCCAAGATTCCACCATTTGGGGAGGCAGGAGGACAAACTCGGAGGCACCAGTCCCGGAGAGATGCCTGTATTCAGTCAGACAAATTCCTGTTCAAGAGTAGAGCGTTTTCACCAGCTGAGCTGGAAGCAAAGCAGATGCTCAGCCCAGCCAGGAGGCCATTACTCTGTGATTATTATTTCCACGTGCCTAATTTCCAGCTCTCTGGTGCCTGTCAGTGATGGATGCTGTGACAAAAAAGTCCTCAATCCTGCAGATAACTGAAAGCACAAGTGGACCTGATCCTCTTCCTTTATTCTAGTAAATCTCCATTGTTCAGGTAAACCATCTGGTCAGTATCCCATATCCACACTTAGGCCCTGGAGGGATAAATCCAAGTCAGGATAATCCACTGCTGAGCTGACAATGAGAGGCGACACGCGGTAAAATTAATTTTTTTTTATAGTTAGAAGCATTAAAAAGCCATTCAGCAAAATGAAGTTGTTGTTATCACAAATAAATTACAGTTCAGCGGGAAAGAATTACATTGAAAACCGATTGGCTGTGAAATTAATAATGTTTTGGGCAACGTGCCTGCTCTTGGCACTTCCCTGAAGTGTCAGCCTGTGGCAGTGCTCACACCAGCCCCAGATATCTGTCCACACCCCACCTTCTAGGAATGATGTGCTAAGTCTTGCTCCCAGGTATCTGGCACGAATTCCCAAATATTGGAAGAAATGTGGGATCTGGGCAGAGCTCCACAGGGGACATTTGTCTGTGTGGATGGCTGGCAAAAGGCCCGTGTGCCTCTTCCACCCTCAAAACAGGGAGAAGCAGACCTTGGCAAAGGTATTTCCGCATCAGCTCTCTCCATTTTGATGTGTGGTCACACAGACAGGAGGACAGGAGGATTTTGTTTTGTTTTTAAGGTGAATTTTAGCTTGAGAGTCTGAAATTTCAGTGGCAGTGCTGAAATAATACTGCCAATAACTTGAGCAGTAGTGGCCGCATCTCCCTGGTGCCAGGTGCCCTTATATAAACAATTCCAGCAGCAAGTAAGAGCCAGGACAACCTCCCTCACATGGAGAGCTGGGGGAAACTATCCCAGAATCGGTCTGTTGGTATAGGATGTGTCTTCATGCAGGGAAAATCCAGTTTTATTATACAGACCCCAGAATCCTTGGGCTTCCTTGAGATGATCCAAGTGTGTTGTGTGTGCTCAGGGTTTTTTTTTCTTCCTGTTCCATCAGAATGTGCCCGTTTAGAATAATGTGAGCAGGATTTTTTGCATGAAGATTTCTTTTCATGATGAGCTCTCATTTCTCAGCACTTAGGGTGGCTGTGGGGTCAGGACAGGACCAATATCCTGCCCCAGGTTCAACAGCAATAACTCCTCTCAAAAGTTAGGTTGCTTCTAGTCTCCCTCTCGGTCTCTCTGTCAGCTCTATCCTCCTGCCCATCCCATTAAGCAGGACTGATTGCCACCAAAAGCTCCCCAGTGGTCTTGCTGATGTCAGAGAATCCAGTTCCTAATCCAGATTGCACGGACACAGCAGTTAAATGCCACGGTTATGGTGTCATTAAAATAGTGCAGAGAAGGAATGTGGCCTAACGAGGCTCTTTGGAATACATGTAACTGTGTCAGTTGATTCTCCTTCAGCAAGTATCAAGCCATAAAAATGTCACTGAAGGTTATATATATATTCAGGGAAGAAACAGTAAGAACCCTCTGAGTTCACAAATCCTCTCCTCCACAATAAAAGTCTCATCTGTAGTAATCACTCATTTTTAAAGTTGTTCAAATCTAAAATTGACTTGAAGCTATTTCTTGTTTCTTCTGTTTCAGAACCAACTGCAAGAGATTTATCTACTTCCAAATTGTCTTTGCAAACTGTCAGTACCAAAAGGCAATTAAGCTGGAGCTCGGTGAGATATGATGAAATAAAAATTAATTAGAAAACGCATCTTCCCAAAAAAAAAAAAGAGTTTTCTGGCAAAAATACATCTGTCTTTAAATTCAGATATGCTGCAGGGATAGAGCTGAGCTGTTTGACTCCACTTGTGATATTCTCATCAAACCCGTGACACCAAATGAGACAAGGCCAAGTTTGCAATTCTTATTTCAGTATTCCAGGGTATCCTGGAATTCCAGGGTATCCTGTAAGTCCAGGTCATAGCTCAGACTCGCAGCAGTATCTGGAGCTGATGTGCATCCTCTCAGCTTTTAAAAGGCCACAGCCCCCTGTGGCTCCAGTTGTGTATAAGAAAACCAAAGCTGAGCAGGTTTTCCCAATACTTTTAAAATAAATCTCCCTCTCCCCGAGCTGCCATGTTGTGTGGTGACTGTGCACATGCCGTGTGTGACTGCACACACATTTTTAAACTGTTGGTGCCATTGCATAAATCCCAATCTAGGCTATTTTAGGTGCTGACAACACGGGAAATGTGTTTTTCCCCCAGCCTGACGATTTTGATTCCAGCCTTTTCAGCCCTTGCCTTGAAAAGGTGGACAATGTGAAATTATGAGCGCACACAGAGGTGTAGGAGGGAAGCAGGGCAGGCAGCGTGGTGCATCACCTGGCGTGGGTTAGGCTGGGTTGTATTCCTAAGGACACTGGTGTTTTCTCAGAGTCATTTCGGGCTCACCATAATTGCAGATCCAGGCGGCTCTGGAGGAAGCTGGAGCGAGGCTCTGCCTCTGGATGTGCGCGCGATGGAAAATTACCTCAGCAAAATGAGCTGCCGCAGAGCAGTGGGGTGCTGATGTCAATCTGGAGCCAACTGCTGTCCCAGCTCACTCGTGCTCACCTCCCTCCCCACATTTTCCTTCTCCCTGTTCCCGTGCCAAGGCAGAGGGAGGAATCTTTCCAACCCATCCTCAGGGCTGCAGTGGGACCTGGAGTGGCACACTCCGCTGATGTAGATGGAAAAGTGGCTGTCAAGGCTGACATCACACATTGTTCTTGTATTGTTCCCGACAAACACAGCTCATTCATGTGAAACCCCCAGTGCTGATCTTCCCAAGAGGCGGCTGCTCCAGTGGGACTGGAGGGATTCACGCAAGGACAAATCCCTTTGGACCACTTAACAGCAGAGTGGTGAAAGTGGCACTGGCTGCTCTCTCTGTTCCAGGGCTGTGACTGTTCATTTTCCATGTGTTACCTGGTCCCTTGAGCCTTGCACATTTAGAGCCAGAGGCAAGACAGGCTGTTGGCAGGGACAGGGGCTGGGATTCCACAGAGTGCTGGGCTTTCAGCAGAGTGCTTGGACTGCTCATTTGTAAAGGCTGGTGCTAATGCCAGGCAGCTCTGGATCTATTTGTGTCCTTCCCTGAGGTGAGCAGCTGCTGTGGCATCCCTCACTCAGCCCCTCATTCTGCACGAAGCCCGGACAGGCCCTGCATCCCAATCAATCCTGTCTGCTCTGCTCACACTTTCTGCAGCTCTTGGCTCCCTCTCCTCTTGGATTTATTGACTCTGGGGTCTCTCAGATCTAAAACCCCTGACCACTGTCTCGTGCTTCCCTCCAGACACACCGTGGCTCACACTTTGCCTTCCAGTTTATGGGCCTGTGTCCTCTATGTGCTCCCATCCACACTCCATGGATTTTGAGGGGGTTTTTTCCTACCTTATCTTGATATAAAAATCCCTAGTGATTAAAGCACCTCAACTGCACCCCATAAAGGGATCAGATTGCTGGCTCGCAAGTTACATTGGTTCAATTCCCCTTGCATGAAAAATCTTGGTATCTTTGTGAGGGGGCTTTGGTCTGTGGATCTGCCCATATGTATGTTGTGTATAAAGTGTGTATTGTTCCCCACACAGGGGCTGGTATGAGGGGAGAATAGGGAGGCTCCAGAGCTGCTGGATTATCATGGGCACAGTTGTTGGGACGCACACTCAAGTCCTCTAAAATCAACAGAATTGAGCAAAAGATATGAAATTGCCCTATTTTTCCCCATATTCAGAAGTATGTTTGTAGGGGAAAGGATCAAACTGTGGCAGCAGCTGCAGTCAGATGCGCACAGCACATCTTGGGCTCAGTTATCCTTGGTCTCCTCTGTCTCTGCAGACTGGCTGGAAGTGCTGGAGTGGGCAAGGAGTGAAGGATATTTGCTGTGACCAGCAGCAAACCATGTGGAAAGAGGAAACACTGATAAAAATCTGCCTGCTCTTACAACCTGGGTGGACACAACCGCGATAGATGGTTCCTGTCTGGGAGCCCCATCAAGCAGGTCCGTGCTGGGTCTGTGTGCTGGAACTTTAGGTAAAACCTCTCAGTCTCTGGCTTAGACCTGTGTATCCTGTTGCTGCTTGCACCTAAACTGCATCCACACATGATGGGAGGATCCCAGGGTCATTGCTGGAGGTGTTTTATGTGAGCTGGGCCATTTTTTCTTAGCAGTCCATTTATCACAGAATCATGGAATCATTAAGGCTGGAAAAGACCTCTAAGATCACTGAGTCCAAATGTTAACCCAGCACTGCAAGTCCACCACTAATCCATGTCCCCAAGTGCCACACAGCTTTTGAACACTGCTATGGATGGCAATTCTACCAGCTTCCCAGGAAATGATCCAGTGCCTGACTAGCCTTCCAGTGAAGAATTTTTTCCTTAGCTCAAATCTAAACCTCCTCTGGAGCAGCTTGAGGCCATTTCCTCCTGTTGTGTCCTCATATTTTTGTTGACTCTACAAAATCTGTTCCCTTCTCACGGGGAGTGTGTATCAGAGTGTTTGTGTTTAGAATGCTGTCCTCAGGCTGGAAAGGCATTGTGGAAATGCTCCCTTTGGAGCAGGAGTGCTGCAGAGCCTTTTCCATCTGTGCTGTGTTTGCTGAGGAGGCTGAGCTCATATGTTACCCTGAGTTAAAAGGAAGAGCCTCCCCGTAGCTGCACCATCGCTGTCTCGCTGCCATGGAGCAGGTGAGAGGCAAACACACTGTGGGCAGCCTGTGGTCTGACAGAGACCATCTGTGTGGCTGCTGACACGGGATTCGAGCACTTTTTGCACCGTTCCCAAGTTTTGCTGCAAGAAGGAACATGCAGGAGATGCTGAGGAGCTCTAAGGCAACACAGTCAGGGAGGGCTCTGCCAGCACGTGCGCTCCAGGTGAGACATTCGCTGCTGCTGTGCTGAGGGTTTATTATAAAAGTTACCTTTGTGGCTTCCTGGAATGCTCTATCTATCCATGGACCAGTTATTTTTAATGAACTGCCAGCATTTGGCACAGCAAGCCAATGGAGGATTAATAAAAACCTGGTGCAAGAGCTGGTTTGTAGAACTCTGCTAAACATCAAACAGCAGGAATGGGTGATACGGAATAAAGCCACCCCCAGGGTGGGCTGCTTTCAAGTACAAAGCCAAGCATGAAACATGGAGCTGTCTGCAGGTTCTCTGTTTGTTTGCAATCCAGCTTTTAAAACCTTTCTACTCAGAGGCCATTTCCCCTCTGATATCCCACCTGGGATAAGGGATACATCAGATTCTTAGAACTCAGTGGCAGATGGAGCAGTGGAGGTGTTCCTGACATGCTTAAAACCAGCAAATGCTTGGAGAATGTCTACCAGCAGTACCTGCTGGCTCCTATGCTGTTCTCCTTCCCTTTCCATGGGAGCAAGGGGTGGGCACAGTCTTGTTGCATAAGCACTGCTTTGCAGAGCCTTTTCCTGGTGACATCAGGACCTCAAATTTAAGGTTTCCATCCTGCAAGCTGCTCAGAGCCCTGCCAGCATGAGGAGTGGGAGGAGTTTGGTCCTGTTGTGTGCCTAGGACAGGCAGGAGGTTGGTGACAGGTCAGGTGTCTGCACAGATTTTTATTTGCTTTACAGACTCGTGTCAAGGCAATTCTTCCCTGAGGAGTTTGATGTGTCAGTGACATTGTGGCACCCAGATAAAGGCCAGACATTCCCTTTCATCCTTCCAGAGCAATCACAGCCTGACCCCAGCACACCTCTAGGGATTAATAGCTGCCTGATTTGCAAGACAGCAGAAAAATCTGTGAGTTACTGATGGGACTCACACAAGGTTGCAGAGAGAAACTCCAGAACAAGGGAGGCAACTCTGTCCCCACTGTGTCCAAAGCCAAGCCTTGCTGACATACCCGGCTCTGCAGCAGATGTGGGGCAGGTGGAAGCACCTCTTCCAGGCTGAACTGGCCACCTTGAGCAGAAGAACTTCCCTGGCTTAGATCCCAGCTGTACCACCCAAGAAAGTTCAGCACACCAACAGATTAGCCAAAAACCTGATTTTACACAGCTCGGGATGTGCCAACGTCTACATCCAACCATCAGCAGGTGCCTAAGCAGGCCCTGTGTCCTTAGTAAAATTTGACCATGAACAAATAAAAAACTTTTCAATTCTCCCATTGCATCACAACACAGATAAAGCTGAGGTTGCAAAGAAAAGGTTGTGCATGCTGACTTCCAGTGTTTGTAGGATTGGGGATAAAATCCCTGTTCCATTTTGTGTAAATTGCTGCTCAGGACACTTTTCCATCAGTGTGTCTCAAAAGGGGAGGAGGTCCTAGGAAAAGAGAAAGAAGCAGCTTTCCATTTTGGCAACATCTGGTACCAGTGTGATTTTGTGGTCATAACAAGGCCAGGTTGGGCAGGGCTTGGAGCAGCCTGTGTTAGTGGAAGGTGTCCCTGCCTGTGGCAGAGGGGTTGGAACTGGATGGGCTTTAAGGTCCCTTCCAACCCAACCCATTCTGTGATTCTGTGATAACACTTCATTAGTTGTGCTTAGATCAAGGCCAGGTGACAACAACAGGGTAAACTGGGAGCCAGGGACCAGCTGCTGAGTAGACTTTGTGTCTGAGCATGGTCACTGGAGGAATTCACATTTTTTGTGTGTGTTCTACGAACAAAATAAATCTATGAATATATTTATGTATATGTTTGTCTATTTTAATGTGTGTATTTCTGTATAAACACGTTGCACAGGCAGGCTCCCAACCTGATCAGAATCACGGAATCACAGAATATCCTGAGTTGGAAGGGACCCACAAGGATCATCAATTCCAACTCCTGGCCCTGCACCATCCATCCATCCATCCATCCATCCATCCATCCATCCATCCATCCATCCATCCCAACAATCCCACCCTGTGCATCCCTGGGAGTGGTGTCCAAACACTCCTGGAGCTCTGGCAGCCTTGGGGCTGTGCCCATTCCCTGGGGAGCCTGGGCAGTGCCCACCACCCTCTGGGGGAAGAACCTTTTCCTAAATCCAGCCTGACCTTCCCCTGAAGGAGAGTTTGGTGAGAGGAGCACCCAGGTGAGAGCAAGCTGCTCCCAGTGTGTGAGTGCTATGTTCTCTGCCTGCTCTGCCCCGTGTGAGCAGCCTGTGCGTGTCCATGGGGGAATTCCTGCGATATCCCTGTGTCTGTGTGTGCTCCCGTGGGGAATACAGGCTCAGCCTCACTGCAGGCAGGATCTGACGCTGTGTCAGCCTCTGCTCTGCCAGGTGACTGGATTGGGCACTTCCCAGCAATGGGCACAGCAGCTCATGTCCTCCTGGACACACGTGGTCTGGTCTCTGCAGAATGGCTTTGTGTTGGCTTGTGATGTTTTCATTCATTTCACTCTTCTCTTTCTCGCCTTCTTCCTGCAGTCCCTGTGGTGTTTGCCTGGCACTGTCGCTCTGTGCACAACTGGTGGTGAGACACAGTTCCCTTCCTGTTCCTCCAGGCAAATCCCACTGGGCTCGTGTGCGGGAAAACTCAATTCACAGTTTTCTTCCCATAGTATTCCTGTGGTATTCCCGGTCTACCAGAGTTAGGGGCAGCTGAGTTCTCCCTGACAGCCACTATTTTTGATATAAAGGCCCTCGCCTGCACATGCTAATCATACCAAATTGCATAAACTCAGCCCCAAAGTGACTTACAAGTTGTGATGACAGCTTAATCACGAGAGCAAACTGCAGCTTTAAAACCCTGCGATTTACATCTACTGTAAATAGGATTTGAATCTCACAGTCTACCATTTGAGGCTGAGCAGTGCAGTAATTGCAGCCGTACACAGAATACAATAAAAGCACCAGGTGAAAAAAAAAAAATAAAGAAAGAAAAGCCATGACAACAATTCCAGAAAAAGTAATTACCACATCAGCTCAGGCACCCTGAGGTGTTGGGCACTTCTGAGCTTTTCCGAGCTTGCTGTGCTTAACAGAGATAAAACAGAGAAGAACAAAATCCAAACCAATATAGGAATAAGAAGCACCACATAAACTCAGCCCAGAGAAGTTTCCATCCCTGGATGGAAAGGTTCCCCATTCCTGGAAGTGTCCAAGGCCAGGTTGGATGGGACTTGGAGCAGCCTGGGATAGTGGAAGGTGTCCTTGCCCACAGCAGGGATTGGGAATGGGTGATCTTTAGGGCCCCTTCAAACCCAAACCTTTCTAGGCCTGGTTTTGTTCACACTAAAGTCATTTTAATTACACCAGAGATTTCATATTTCCAGAAACAACCCCTTGCTTGGGACATAAGCTTAAAACTGGCCTTCCACTGTAGTTATGTCAAAAAGTGTTTGAGACTTTTGCTTGAAAATGTTAAAGCTCCTGATTTCCTTGATTGCTAATAAAGATGCACCAGGTCATACAGACTGATCTGCTCAATTCATGCTGTGTGTCCTCTAGGCCCAGCACCAAGGGTCAAACTGAACCTTTTCACTGCCCAGGAGATGTTATTTGTGCAGGATAGGACAGGAGAGAAGCCTCCAGTGCGGCAGGTCTGAAGAGGAGAGTTTGAACGGCAGGCCCAGGTTATCCCATCAGGTGAAAAACCTTTTGATCATGCATTGAGAAAAACCCACTAAAAGAGATCTGTGTCTCACGGGGAAGAAGAGTGGATGGTCCCAGTACCAGGGTGCAGCAGGAAAGAGCATTAACAGATTTAGGATATGCAGCAGAGAAGCATGAAAAGGAGGACAGGGCATGTTTTTCATATCCAAGGATGACGTAGATTCAACAGAGGAAAGCCTAACAGGGAAGAGCTGATAGAAACACAGGAGTGGGGAAAGGGAAACTGAGCAGCTGCATCTGAAACCTGGGGCTGGTGAAATGTAGATGGCAGTGACCACTCTGTCCTGTGGGCCCAGCCCTGCACACCAAGGCAGGACCAAACACACCAGGAGCACCCCTGACCTGTTTGCCCAGCTGGGAAAGGACTCCCGTTCTCAGTGCCATTTATCCCTTGAAAGCTTCCCTTTGAGTCCAGTCTGAATGTCCACATGGCATTTTCCTTCCATTTTTTTTAGTTCGCTGGATTTGCCTTCCCTTCCACTGCAGCAAAGTTCTCCACACTGGCACATGGGTCAGGAGAAGGCCAAACTCCCAAGCCAAAATGGTTTTGAAACTCTTCAGTTCCAGGCAGACCTGTTCAAATGTGCTGCAATTTCAGACTTTGTCATCATCTAAATGCAACAGATTTTGGGTGAACGAAGTGGAAGTGGTATTTCAGCTGAGTCCCTAAGCAAACTCAGCCTCTTCAGGCTCTGTGTCCACCTGTTCACTTCCATCCAATAATTTTTGAGTATAAAGAAATTTAACAGAGAATTTCTTTCAAGTTTTGCAAAAATCAGCACCTGGGTGAAGGTGAGAAACCCAAACCAGTGGTGACTGGGGAAAAAAAAAGCAGGAAGTTCTCAGCTTAACACTTTATTTTCAGTGTCTGTGGCTTTCCAGCTGGCACGTGTGTCGCTCTGGAGTCCTCGCAGTCTTGGGGCTGTGGGGGAGGACTGGGACATCTGGTGGGTTGTGGTGGGCTGTGGTGGGCTGGTGTAAGAGAAAACAGGCTGCCACTCTGGAGGAACTTGGGCTTTCTCAGATCCCACTTCTTGATTTTCCTTCGCAGGACATCTGCCCATCAAAGAGGCCGCCAGAGGAACAAAGCTGCCTTGAAAAGCAGAACAACAGCACTTGGAGATAATTCTGCTGATTTCAGGAGGCAGAGACAGCTCCTGCACACCCTGGGGCTGCTCGTGTTTCTGGAGAAGGCAGCGGGCAGAGGTTTGGCAGCGATCTGAAAAGCACATCCTTGAGCAAGTGGTGCAGAGGGCGAAGTGGTGATGGAGGGCAAAAGCACACAAAATTTGCCAAGCTGAAGGTCAGACCTGGTATTTGGTTGAAAATAATCCCTTTTCAGGTCATTTCTGGTGGAGAGTTCATCAGCATGGGTTCGTTTCAATTCCACTCTTCCAGTCTGTGGAATTGATGCTTCCAGCTCCCACTTAGCACTTTTCAGCATGAATTAAAAATCTGACAGCTTGTCTTGTGTCTGCTCTTCCCTCTGCATTGCCAGAGTGAGGTTAAAGAAGGCATTAAGGATCGTTTAGAGGGCCAAGGAGTGTTGTGCAGTGGGAGGAAATAATTTACTGCTAATGCACATGACAAACTGAAACATTAAATGTAAAGGTCATTTTGGGGGGTTGGAAAGGAATCAGTGCATTTCTAAACCACTGCCTCACATGCCTTAAAATGACTGAATATCTCAGGAGACAAAAGGCATCTGGAATATTTTGTAAAAGTCTGCAGGAGAGCCTCATGGGTTGAGCAGGATAATGAAGATCTTCTCCAGCGATCCTGGCTTGTGCTGGAGACCAAAATGACATTACAATATTGGGGAAATGTCTGGCCAGAGTGCTCTGAGGTAAGCAAGGAAAGAGGCTTTCTTTTACTGAACTTTTTCTGGGAGAAAATGGATGAGGTTTCAAGCTGGAAGATGAAGACATTGATTCTGATGAGATGCAGAGAGTCCACATGGTCTGACTGGAAGATGGTTTCGTGTTAAGCACTCTCAGGAACAGAAAGTACTGAAGATTTTAAGGAATCTGATAAGAGAGGAGCTGGCAAAGGTCATCAAATTATAAAGAGCATTTAAATCAGTAATTAAAAGTCAGTTCTGCACTGCCAGTAAAATATAGATCATAAATTATAGCTGGAAGGGGAGCTTTTAGAGCACAGGCTGTGCAGCACCCCTGAACCAGAGCACAGTGATCCAATCTAGTCCTGAGGGATGAGACCAGAACTTTAAAAAGGGAGCTCCAAGTGCGTGGAAATCCCGAGCAGGAGGGGTTTTACTTGTCAGAGAGAAGGAGCTGAGGGGAAGGCCAGGATATACTCAATTTGTGGGTTATCTTTTATCATCTTTGGGAAGGGTTCTTAAAGAAGGAGACAGGCTGAACTACAGCAGACAGATGTAGTAAAGCAGCATGCAAAGTTTGGAGAGCTAAGCAGCAGTGACGCCAAGCTGTGGGCAACCTATCAGAGTAGCTATTTTATCTGTTATTTTGAGCCCTTTCAGTTAATTTTTCTGTTTACTCAACACCTGCAATTCCTTTGTTTTTCCCTTATGCTCATGTCTTTTGACTCTCTGCTTATTCTCATCACTTAGCTCTGGAACACTTCCAACTGGGCCACATTTTTCTCGACTTCTTGCTGATACTGTGGGGTTTTTTCTTGACTTTTTGCTGAGGACTGTGGTTTGCTGCCTTGGGCTAAACAGGACTTCAAAACCATGGTCCTCCCTGGGTAGGATGGGCTGTGACTTAGTTTGTTATTGACACCTGAAAATCAAACTCAGGCCCTTTCCACTGTCCACCTGCATCTGCCTGCACAGTATTTTCTGTTAATTAAGGTCAGGCCTGAGGGGAGTATCAAAAAATTGTCTGTTAGATGAGAGATACGTAGGTTTTCACTTGGGTATTATTTTCTTTGCTTCACATCAACAGATTTTTTTGCATCTGTAGAGGTGAAGTGGAATTTCTCTGCATTCTGCTCCTTCTGTTTCAATCTCTTTTGTCAAGGCTCCTCATTTCTGTGCTCTGGGGGTTGCTGTGGTTGATGCTTGCTCAGAGCAATACACCCACAGCCTTCGCTGCGACCTCGTGTTCTCACAAACGGAGCCCACCGGCAGCACAAGGGGTTGTTAGCAATAAACAGGGATTGTGGAATCGTTTATTTCCACCTCAGGTAAAAAATCTGAACTGTGTAGGCAGGCAGGGCCGGTGCTAAATTAATCAGACATGGAGATTTATTCACACACAGCAGCGCGGAGCTGCTGCTTTTCCCAGCAAGCCCCAGCCCCGCCGCCGTGGTGCTCCCTCCCTCACCAGTGCTCCCCACCACCGCTCCCAGAATTAAATATCACCTCTCTGCTGAGTTCACTGCTCTGAATCATCCTCTGCAGCCTTGCCTGGGGCTGGCTGCAAAGTTTGCTGGCAAAACGACGTGACTTTGGGACAACAGTGATAAAAACTCGGGCAAAAGATGCTGCTGGGCTGAGCTCACTCTGCTTTTGCTGTGTGACAAGACAGATCCCACACAGTCTCTGGGTGCTCTCTTATCTCATTTTCTAGTAAATTCTTCTTCTTCAAGCCCCATGCTTGTCCTGAAGCTCGTGGTGGCAGCTCCTCTGGGGCTCTGCCCTGTTTGCTCAGGATATTCTTGGTGCAGGCCCCAAGCTGCTGTTCACTCACCCCCTAAGCACGAACTGGGAATAAATAAACAGGATGACATCCTCCAGTCACCCCTCTGATTTTCCTAAAGTCCCTTATACTGCCCTTGAGGGTCTGGTAGCAAAAATGATCTTTTTATTTTTAGTTTGGAGTGTTTCTGGCTATTTTCCTTCTTTCAAAGAAACTAAAATAGTCGTGCTTCAAATTAGTAAATGTAAAGGATACTCTATACATGAAGCAATTCATGATTTATCTGCTGCTAAAGGTTCCAGGCCATTATGAAAAGTACAATTTAAATACACATTAGCAGCTCTTCATGGTAAGGATTCCCTTGACACTGTTTTGAAATCACACACACACACAAAAATTACATTATTCTTAAAGGTTCTGCTCAGCAGAGTGAAAAGTATGCCTGGGAAAAGACAAGATATTATTAGCTCTAAAAAGAGCTTTGTTCAAAAAATGCTCAAAAGATGGGAATCTACTTGCTGATAAACAAGTATCCTGCCCCTCTCTCATAAAATACTCAACCAGTTAAAGGGGGAAAAAATCTGGCAAATTTAAAGGAACATTGAAATCCTCTTTAGAATTGTTCCACCAAATTGGGTCAAGCTATTTTCAGGCTGAAAGAGGGACAGATTTCACCAGGGGTGTGAGACATTCATGTGGCCAGACAAGCAGACATCATTGATTTGGAGAGCTCAGGGGCCAGGAGCTGGAGATGGGTGTAAAACTCTGGTCATGGCTCTCCCGTTTTCCTTGGGAAGCAGCTGCTTCAGGAAGTCTTGACCTACTGAGAGAAGGATAGACTGGATTAGATACCAGCATTTAACATCTTCCTGTTTTAGAGCTCTTTATGATAATTTCAGAGGGCTGATTAAAGGTGTTGACTGGATGGAAAATCCATGATACTGTAGGATTAGGGATTGGAGCAAGGTGAGGAGGGACCAGTGCTGGAGGATCTGAGATGGGACTCAGAATGGAGGGCTGAGAGACAAGAGGTGGGAAAAGCAGCATCACTTTAAACATTTATTTCCATTTTAACATTTAACTGTCTCCCACATGTAAAAACTCTCTTAAATCTGAAAGACTGGGTGCCTCAAGCACCCGTGAGCTCCAGTGGGGACTCAAATACTTAGTTTTAATTCATCCATTTAGCTTTAGGAACCCAAATATTGAACATTTGGCCCCAAGTTTAGCCTAATACCTCATGCTGTGCATGGGACATATATGAAATAGATCTTTGAAGAAACAGGTATCTATTTACTAGGAAATATGTGTATTTGAAAGTAAATTGCGATTGACTGGAATTACGCTTTTGTCAGGCTTTATAGTTAAATATTATAATAACACTGTCCTGCCTTAATTGACGTCCTCACCAAAAATTGCTAAAAATACATCACGTTTGCAGCCCTTGGTTGTTTCTGCAAGGAAATTTGAAGGCTGTTGGTGTAAAGAGAAAAAAAATTGGTGCATTGCATCTCTCCTGACAGACACTGTGATGTGACCAAGAATAGCTGAGATGTGTAACTAAGATTCAGCCCCGTGTGCCTTTTCCCCAGGTATCATCCTTGGTGTCTCCCATTTGATTTTCCCACCGCATCCAGCCTCTACAGACTGAACCATGCTCCCTTTACGGAAAGTTTTCACATATTAGCACAAGTAGAGGAAATCCAGAGAAGAAGCAAATCCCTTCCCATTGTGGTTTGCTCCTGTTCTGGCTGTCACGGAGTCACAGAATGGTTTGGCCTGGGAGGGAGCTTAAAGATCATCCAGTCCCAGCCCCCTTGTCTTTGCCTGAGAGCTGGATCCTACTGCTGAAGGAACAGCCCCACACGACTGAGGCCTCAAAACTTCAGCCTTGCAGATCCTTAGGCAGAGGTCCTGACTGGGAGCTGAGAGCCTGAATTGGTTTTTGGGGTGGCTTTTGTGTGTCCAAGACAGTGTGGAAGATGGAACAAGCCCTCTATCTGTTTTACAGATTGAAAATGACTGTTTTCACAGGTGTCTAGACAGAGGCCAGTTGGGTTAAGAAATTACTTAGATGTAGCATACATAGAAATTATTTGTCTGAGGTTACAGATTACGGGGAAGAGTTTTGCTTTGACCTGACTCTGAAGCCAGCAGGATAACTCAGAATCTCCCCATGTTCTGTACCTCATTCTCCCGTTTTTAAACAGCTGTCAGTGAATGCCACATTTCATCTCCCACTAAAAATGGCCTTTCCTTCTCATGCACCTGTTATTTGTAGTTACACAGCATTTATATTAAGAACAGGAATTGTGGCAAACATGAAGCCACTTGCAGTGTGCAGGATTAGGGACTTCAGGTCCCCAAAAGGATTAGGAAGTAACTGGGTACCAAAGATGCTGGCAAAATCTTGCTTTATGGTGTTATTTTGGAAATCCTTCCTTAAAGAAGTTCTGTGACTCTGTGTGTGTGTGTCTGTGTGCTCTCCATTTTTAACAGGAAAAAAAGAGGCAACTTCTCAGGATGACAGATGAGTGATGATTCTGGGTTCCTAAAATGAAACCTCCTAAGAGGTGAGCGGCTTGTATTTCCTGAACGTGTTTCCTGATAAGGATCTTTCTGTTCTCTGACATTCCCATACATTTTTCACTCTTGAATTTTATTCTTGGTGAGGACTGCCAGCATCCAGGGATTGCATTTTGCATTCCATAAAGCTCAGAATGTACAAAAATGACAACAGCACACATGGGTTTGTGTGAGAGCACATGCACACATTATTCATGGCACTGGCTGGATAGAGAGCTTTGCTTTTCACTCCCAGCAATTCTTAGCTGAGGCAATCTCACAGCCATAAATTCACTACAGAAAAGATGCTAAAACTTAGGCGAGAAATGAAAAGCCTTTAATTTTGAAAGTGTAAATGTATTCAAGCTGAGCTGTGTGAGCAAAATGTGGCTTTTGAATTCCTTACCCTGCCCTATTTTATTGCAGGTTCTTCTGACTACGGGAGTTTTAATTGCTACAAGAAGACAATGCTGAGGGTTTCAGCTCTTACTAAGCCATTTTGGCTGAGGCTTGGCTGACTTACAGGACCCCATGGAGCCACCCTCGTGCCAGTCAAATGTTCTGGGAACAGGTTGTGCAGAGAGGCTGTGGATTCCCCACCCCTGGAAGTCTTCAAGGTCAAGTTCACAGGGCTCTGAGTGACTTGGTCTAGTGGAAGTTGTCCCTGCCCACAGCAAGGGTTTGGAACTAAATGATCTTTAAGGTCCTTTCCATCCCAAACCATTCTGTGCTTGTGTGATTCCGTCCCCACTGCCCCATTTCCCGGCTGGTGTCACTCCAGGGGCACTGCCATGGCTCCATGGCACTGGTGCTGTGTGACATGCCAGGTGATGTGGCGGTGACTCAGGGGGAAGAGCTCTTTGGAACAGGTTTTAGTTCCATGTTCTTCCTCATTGCTCTTTGGCTTCGTTTTCTTACCCTGTGTAATCCCCTAATGGATCATTCCAGGGAATGGACCCCCTCCCTGCTGGGTGCATCACTCTACACACCTGCTTTAAAATGTATAGGAAATAAAGTCATTATGAATTATGAAAGTCATTATCCTTATTTCCATGAAGGAATTGCTTTGTTCAGAGAGCAGATACCCATTCCCATCACTATGCCTTTGTTTTAATGAGTTTTTCAGGGCTTTACCCAGGGCTTGTCTGCAAAGCAGGTTGCTCCTTTCCCTGCCTCTCTCCCAGGATCGCCGTCTCACCACAGGTAGGCACGGGTTCAATTTGGGTAGGATTTATACTGGAGCAGGGAATTTCAGCACAGCTCCACCATTTCTGAGGCCACACCATTGCAGCTCCATTTGTCTGTGCTGCTCTCTGATGACACAGACAGGCTTCATTCCTCCCTCAGAACAGAAATCTTCAGAAGTTTAATTTAGAACCAGCTCCGTCTGACATGAAAAGCAGGGAGGCAGCGTGCTTTAAAGGCAAAGGCACAGACCTCTCCCATGTGGTTTGGAGGAGCCCTGTCTGCTTTTGGCTGGTCAGACCCCACACGAGGCAGTGTGAGACAGGTGCCTGAAGGCCTTTCTTGGAGCAAAGTAGGAAACAAGTGGTACTGAACAAAACAGCAAACAGGGAGAAATGCTCCTTTTTTCATGAATAACGATCAGTGCAAATGCCATTGAGAACAACGTGATTTTGCAGAACACATTTCCCAGCCGGGAAAAGCCATTACGGTGTGACTTGAGGCAGCACTATTAACTCCCCTATAGCTGTGGACTGATCTGTTTAGTGGTTGAAGCTGTCGGTTTTCACTTGCTGGCATCAGGAGAACAGTGACGGCAGAGAATGTCACTCACTGACAGGTATTGTGCTCACAGCGAGTCCGTGCAGTCAGTCCCCGCTGGTGAAGGGAGGGATGTCAGCAACCCAGGCACCCCAGTGCCTGCTCCAGCCCCTGAGCTTCAAACAGATGCTCCTCTTTCTGTGAAAAGATTCGATTTCAGTGCAGGGAGGAATGACTCAAATCTCCTGGAGACTGAAATCACCTGTGCATTGCTCAGCCCTGAGCAGTCCCTTTGGCTTTCAGGGACTCAGCAGCAATTACTGCGTGAGCTGATCCGGGACAAATCACTGATATTAATTAGGATAACCTCCATGGGCAACCATCTAATTTAGGCACCATTTCTATTTCCTTTTGTGCCTTTATGAAAACGCTGGGACATCTTTTTCCTTCTGCCTGTGTTGGTGTTCATTAAAGTATTTCAGAAAGGGATTGAAATGTATTTTCCATCATCATGATTGCTCTCATCAATAACAAGTAAGTCACTGCCTGGATTCCAGCACATCACCCTGAGCCACTGAAATTCATAAGCAGGAGAGGGAGCAGATGGAATTACGATACTTAAACCCAATTCTGTGGGGAGTTCTCAAGTGACAGCAACCTTTGCTGGTGCCATTCATTACGGAGGCTTATTGTTGAACGTGTAAAGAGAGCCGTAATTATTGATTGCTCAGCAGGCTGCAGCTGACAGCTTAGTAAGAAGTATTAATAACTGGGATAAAGAACTGACTAAGAAATCATATTTTTTTTCAGCGATTGGGTTTATTCTGGAGATAAATTGCAATTTTATAGCCCTCGAGAAAATCAAGTGTAGGAGAGCAAAAAAGGTCTGCTCACACTTTCCGCCCGAGGAAACACCGAGGTGGAGCAGATTGGTTATAAATTACCATTCACCAGAGGATGCTGAGCATTAACACTGAGCTGTTTTGGTGTTTTTATTTCACTTTTCCCAAGCCACTGCATCCAGTGAATTTACAACTCATTTATGTTTCCATAAACAAGTTCTTAGTGCTTTAGTAACGCTCTGTACGAACCATAATTATTGTGAACGTTAGGAAAGAGAAGTGGCTCCAGGTCTTGCAATTATTTCAGTAAACTAGGCAGTGAATTTATTAGAAAATAAAGTTTAGAGAGACTAAAGCTATGTCTGGCTCTTGGCCAAAGTTGATAAATAACTTTGGACTGAAAAAGCCTCGAAAAAAAGCATGAAGAGCAAAGCGTTGCTCTCAGATTTGCTAAACAAAATATTCTGCTATTTCATTTTGAGACCAGTGCTTTAGATTGAAAAATGACTGAAAAAATAATTGGTTTAATCCCTTTACATTCATGGAACATTTAATTTCAGTTCAAATGAAATGATTCAAAATGAGCTCAAATTAATTTTGACTTCCTGTTCACTTCTTCATTTCAGCTTCTTGGAAAAAAAAAAATTAAAATTAAAATCCTGCACCTCTGTGCTTATCCCCTGAGCTGAAACATCCACTCTGCCAGCTTTGCATTAGAGAATTCCAGATGTAACCAGCCAGGTTTTCCTGGGATGGAATGAGCAGCGCTGCAGGGTCTGGCCCAGAGCATCAGTGGAAAAGGTCAACAAACTGCAACAGCAGAAACAAATATGAATTTACAGTGGGATATTGTGGATATGAACTGGACTGACACCCTGTAATTCCAGGACTGGGATCTGAGCTACCTGTTCAGGCTCTCTAAGGCCAACTCGAGAGAGAGAGAGGCACCTCCTGAGGGCATCTCCCACGGCTCAGCCCTGTCCTGGAATGAGTGGGTGGATGAGGAGATGCAGAACATGGAGATGGTTGATGGTAGCTGGAGGTGGGAGATGATCCTTTATGGGTGCCTCAGGCTTGTCCACAGCCTCAGTCAACTCCCTGAATCTCAAACTTAGAAAATGTAGGTCCTTACAGAACTATTGTTGGCGCTGCTCAGCTCTCGCCTGTCGCTCGTCCTCACTGGATACCTGATTTATTCTTACTGAGCCAAACGAAGACTAAAATTAAGATAATTCAAGCTTTTACTTTGAAAAATTAATGATTTATTCTACTAAAAACTGCCTTCTGGAAGTAGAGTTCATTGAGTATTTTATTGGCTGGCATTTTTGTTTCCCTCACCAGGGACAAGTGAAATTTAACACATAAACACTTAAAATGTTTCCTTTTGGACTGAGGGTCAAAACACATTTACTGTAGTTTTTCACTCTGATACATTGTTTAAATAATGCCACAATATTATTAATTTGCTGTTTATGGATTCTTTGTACTTAATCTATGATTTTTCTGCGTCCTGCTACGCTCGGTCATTGCTGTAATACTTGGATGTCAGTAATCAACTTGGATTTTTACAAAAACACATGAATTTGGGCACATGCAGCCCAATTCTGTGCCATTTACATCACAGGAAATAATTCATCACTGCCTCTGTAACCACTGGGTCTTGCTGGGAATGCTCCCAGAGCAAGATACAACTCCAAGAATCTCCGTGGCAGAATTAATACCATAAAATATAGCTTTAAACTTAAACATTAAAGTGTGCTGAAGTGAGTCTCATATCTTTTTGATATTCAGTGGAACTCAGATTCATAAATGCCTGGCTGACTTTTAAAAAGTAAGACTTACTCACAAGATTTCTGGAAAATAAGTATTCTGAAGCAATTTTCTGTATAAAATAGATCAATCATTCCAGGGAGGAAAAAAATAAAGTAATTGGTGCTATCAAACGAGTTGGAAGGTCACGGCTTGTTCTTGTGCCACAGAGCAATCTCCAGCCCGTCTCCACCTCTCAACCTTGACGTAAAAAATGTCAAAAAGTGCAAAACTTTCCCCTTTAGGTGCTTGAAAGTTGGCACAAGGCTTGAAAATGGACGGTCGGAATGAGAAACGTGGGTTCCCTTGCAGTGGTGAGAGAAAACCAAGCCCAGGGGCTGCTGTGAGCTTGGAGGGCCTGAGGACCATTTCCCACCTGGCTGGAACTGGGGGGCCCGGGCTGAGCAGAGCCAAGGGCTGCTCTTTCTCCTTGAAAACAAATGCTGTGGCATGGTTATTATCTTTAATATGAACTCTGCCCTGCTCCTCATCTCCTAAACCTGGTGGCTTCATCCAGTTGATTCTTAACCTGTTTTATCTGAAAGTGTGGAAAAGGCAGAGCCACCTGTGCCTGAAAAAACATCAGCTACAATAAGAAAGGAAACAACAAAAGATTAATTTAACACTGCTGACATTTGTGAGATATTTGACTTTTCTGTACTGAAAAAAATGAAAGGCTTTGTTGTACCAAGGAGAACAAAAGCCCTTTGTCAATCACCATGTGTCTTATGTCCCGTTTTAGTGACTTTATACACTTATTTTCCATAGGTTTCTACAGGAAGCCTCTTTTTGCCTCCTGCAAGGAGCGATGGTTAATTCCTGTTGTATTTTCTGTCTCCTTTAATTTGATAAAATAAGAATAGCTCCAGTCAATCACCAGGAAGGATGTCAAATCATCAGAAAGGATGTCACACATGGCAGCTCAAAATGAGGTGGTGGGGGAAACAGTGAAGGTGGAATATTAGAAGTGAGAGTTGCCTGGAAAAGCAGGAGGTGCTGAGTCCCAGTGATGCCTTATCAGGCCAACCTGGAAACAGAGACCAGACAGGAGTAAGGGAATAAAGGTGGATATTTATTGGAAAGGCCTTCAGAGGCACACCCTGGGCAGGCCAAAGGCTGCACCTGAGATGGACCCCGAGTCACGAGTTCTTCACACTGTTACAGGTTTGGTCCATTTGCATATCAGCATAAATTCGCCAATTAAACTTCAGCTAATGATGGAACTGCCCCTCAGCTCGCCCCCCTTCTCAAGGTGTGTTTAGCTCTTAATTTTAAAACCAGGGAAAGGCGTCAGAAGGGATGGGGCAAGCTCTGCCTTGGGTACTCCATGCTCACAGGTAAGGGAATATGGGGGAACTGAGTAGTTTGGGCTGTGAGCTGGAATCCCAGCTCCAGAAGCCTCTTACAAGCACCATCACCAGTTGCCTTGTGAGCAGGGCCCAGGGCTTGTCCTGGGACAAGCAGGTATCAGATATTCTGCCCACATCCTCATTACCCCAACCTCCAGTTTGCTGCATCAGCTTAAAAAGAGATGCAACAGCTGTAACACTGCAGGATATCCCATGTGCCTCCCTGAACCTTCCCTTACTCCTGGCCTGTGTGATACCTGTTGCAACTGGTTTCCTTCCTACACCTGCATGTTCACCAAATGGAAAATTGCACCTTTCTGTCACCTCCAAATGTGCTATTTTGGTTTTCTTTTGTACAGTTCTTCCCTCACCTGCAACAAGAGACGAGAGAGTTTTGTGCTGGCCAGTGCTCAAGTTTTTCATTTGACAGTTCATGTCTGGATATGGAGATCTACTGACATTAGCACGGATTTATCAAAGGGATGGATTTTTTTGCGTGAAAACACCCTGTGTCCATTTCTGAGGCTGGAGCAAAGAGTCCTCCTGCCTTGAGAAACACCCAGGAAACAAAGGAAAACTTGTTTCTTAAAACTACGGGAGCAATTATTTAGAATCATGGACTCATGGAATCATTCAGGTTGGAAAAGACCTCTGAGATCACTGAGTGCAACATTCCCCCAGCACTGCCAAGTCCATCACTAAACCCTGTCCCCAGGTGCCACATCTGCACATCTTTTAAACACCTCCAGGGATGGACACTCCACCACTGCCCTGGGCAACCTGTGCCAGTGACTGACCAGCCTTTCAGAGAAGAAATCTTTCCTAATATCCAATCCAAACCTCCCTAGGCACAATGTGAGGCCGTTCCCTCTCCTCCTGTCCCTGTTCCCAGGGAGCCGAGCCCGACCCCCCCCAGCTGCCCCCTCCTGTCAGGGAGTTGTGCAGAGCCACAAGGTCCCCCCTGAGCCTCCTTTGCTCCAGGCTGAGCCCCTTTCCCAGCTCCCTCAGCCTCTCCTGGTGCTCCAGCCCCTTCCCCAGCTCCGTTCCCCTCTCTGGACATGCTCCAGCAGATTTGGGATGTCACAGGTGAATTCAATCCCTCCCCTCTGGTAAGCCCCAAAACTGGAGGAGGATCCTGTGGCTCTGCCTGGATGGGACAATGCAGATCCTGGAAATCAGCCCTGTTCCTTGTGCAGGTCACTGCAATTGGCCTGAGAGAGCCTCCTGTGCCTGACTTTGTACCACCACACACCGCAGACTGATCTGCAAAGCAACTTGGATGGGGTTTTTTTCGGCCAAAATAGATCACACGGCCCTGCTGTGAAGGCAGCAATGGGTGGATGGAAGTTTGTCGGTCAGGAACAGAGAAAGGACCCATCCAGGTGAGAGATGCTGCTTAGGAAGCTCCCCAGAAACTCTCCCGTTCTTCCATCACATCCGGTAAATTCTGTTTGTTGTAGGCTCAACCCAAATAACCAAATTCTTCAGCTTCGTCTTTATAAGAAACACTGAGGAAACGAGTGGGCTATTCCTCTGAGGAATAACAAAGCTGGGACCCAGTCTAGGACAACAAGGAGACCATCCTGAATGACCTTTGAAGTTTTTTCCAAGGTCATTCTGGAGTTTTCAAATTGGTATAATTAATTTCTTTTTTTTTTTCCCCTCCATAATTACTGGGAAACGATTTGTACTGTGGCCTCAGAGACAGGGAGCACTGGGAGAGCTTGGCAACTTATTATTCAGTGTGAGAGGCTTTCAAAGGAATTTTGAATGTATAATGAACTGTGAGCATGGAGAGGGATTTCTCCCCCTCTCTCACCCTTTTTCTGAATTCCCAGCACAACGTGGATAAAATGTGAAATATCAGGTCAAGACAAATGTGGCTGCTAAACTGGGCAGGGGAATAACTGTGATCCCTTATAAAAAGGTCTCATTTCCCAGTTGCATCTGTTTAGCAAAAATCAGTCCTGCACAGCAGGGTGTTCTTTCATGCAAGCTCTGGAGTTTGGTATTCTCTTAAACACCTGTTTTCTTCCTTGCATTGCCTTCTTAGGTCAACATGTGTCCTGAACCTAAAAGACAGGGGAACAGGCATGTTAAAAAAAAAAAAAAATGCAGGAGCAAGAGCAAATCTAAATATGAGGGAATGTCAGGGAAGTGGTCTGAGTGGTAACTTCTGCACCGAGAGGGTGAAGCATATACTGGCCTCACTCCACATCAGAGGTGGATTTGTTTCAAAAATTAAAATTAATCTTTTTTAGCCCCCTAATGTCAAGCTTCTATCCATAGTGAAAGGGGATTATTGGCTGGTGGAGGAGAAGGAAGGGAAGATTTACAGTAAACCTCTTAAAGCCCAGCAGCTCTCTGCAGAATGGAATTTACAGGTCGCTGGAAAAATGCTTTCTCTGGGATCTGAACAGCTGACCTGGGTGTAGGATCAGGCCTCACATGCACCTGGTGAAGGGGAAAGGGTTTGGTGATCTCAGTGCCAGCCCTAAAGAGCAGCCTCTGGAGTAAACACGGCCAGCTCAGCTCAACCCTCATTTTCTTAAGCTCAAACTTAAAACCCCACCATTCACAGAATCAAAGAATTGTTTGGATTGGAAGAGCCCTCTAAGATCATCAGTTCCAACCATAAACCCAGCACCGCCAAGTCCACCACTGAACCATGTCCCTGAGTGCCAAACCTACACATTTTTTCAACATTTCCAGGGTTGCTGATTGCGCCACTTCCCTGTTCCAATGCCTGACCACCCTTTCAGTAAAGAAGATTTTTCCTAATATCCAATCTGGACCTCCCCTGGCACAGCTTGAGGGCGTTTCCTCTTGTCTTTCATTTTGTTTCCTTTAAAAAACACTGGAATGCAGCTAATTAGATAAACTTCAATATTGAGGCTAAAACCTGCTTTAAAAAAACACGCCTCCAGTTAGAGGTCGAGATGATTTATTAAGTACAAGCAGCTTGGTGATTAGCCAATGTTCTGTGATCTGGAAGTAAATTTTAATAAAAAAGATGTAAGACTGCAAGTAATCATGCAAATTAAGGAATGAGGAATGGACAGCTGATTTTAGTGCTTGCAAAGTGAAGCTGAAAAATAGGAATCTCCCATTATAATATATATCTGTATGCACAGACATCTACTCAACGCACAGTTATCCCATATATTTTAAACTTGAAGTGGTGAATGTAAATCAGAATAGTAAAGAAGATGCTAATTTGACTTTGTAACAGAGAGAGAAAGGCAAAATAGAGGAGTGTAAAGTACAGGCTTTGTATTTTAATGGAGAAAGGCAACTCACCTTAGGCTGGTGTCCATCTGCAGCTCAATGAAGCTGTAAGAACGGGCACACTTTGCCAAGATCTGCAGTTCTGTGTTGCCTTATTTGTATACTATGATTTAGCCACGGTTTCGTTGCATCTAGAGCAGAAAAAGCCCTGCTCTTTCCTGGATTGCTCCTTTCCCTGCTTCATGGCCTCTCCCAGCTTCATCCTCAGGTGTCGTGTGTCACTAATTGAAGGAGGCAAACCTCATAAATTATGGAGCTTAAAGACAGGTTTTAATTAAACTCAGTGGTCTAGCCAACAAAAACTGAGGAGTGCAGCGTTGTAGTGGGGGAGGTTGATGTCCTCCCTTGTGAATGGTGTCAGCTCTCACTGTCAAGCCAAGGTCTTTCACACCCAGCTGAGACACTTCCCTAGAACCCACAAATTTAATAATACTGGGAATTTAAGGAGTACGCAGCTCATATAGACTCCCTTGGCAATCTTAAGCTCAGAGCATCTGCGGTCCCATGGAAAATGGACAGCACTCATATTTCCCTCTGAGAAAGCATCAGGACAAACATCCCATCCAAACCCTCCTCTGTTGCAGAGGAAATCTGAAATTACTTTTTCTTCCTGACCTGTGTTATGTTATCCCCAAAAGAGATAAATGTCCCAAGGAAAATGGTTTGAGTTATTCAAGCTGAGGGGAATTTCTGCACCATTAGGCCACCACTCCCCAGCTTTCATTGGTGTAGAAAATGAATTTGTGCCCTACAAAAGTTTCTTATCAGGTTCATGGTCCCACATGGGGCTGAAACACGGTGAGAGATGTCTCCCACCTCACAGGGCTCGTGATTGTGGCCAGCAGACCTGATAAGGGGAAGCTGATAAAGAAAAGCTGAGAGATCTGCCAAGCCTGCACAGAAAGTCAGCAGTGGAGCCACAGGCTGAGCCCAGTGCTGGTCTGGTACTTTTTAGAAGGAATAAATTCCAACCACTTTTGCAGCAGTCTGGCACAGGATTGACAGCGGAGTGAAGAAGGAGAGAAGTCCAGAAACGAGGACAAATCAAAGGCAGTGGAGATCTTTACAGTGCAAAATGAAAACACATTAAATCCTGGTCATCTGCATCCTCTGGAATTAGAGCCATTTGCGTTTTGGTTGCATTTGAGAGGCAGTAAGTAGGAATCAGGTGAAAAAAGGTTCAAAAGGTTAAGCAGCTTCCCCATAAGTCCAATCAGTCAGTTCATTTTTATTTATCACTCCCCTTGATATAAAGACAGCCCAGGATTTACACGGTGCTGCCCCAAGTTCATCTCTGGTAGCTGGTGGGACTGTGGAGCTGTGGGTAATCAGCATGAGGAATGGTTTTGTATCAAATACTGTCAAACCACTCCAAACCACCTGAGATACCTTATTTCAATTATCAGTCTAAAAATAGAATTGGATTTTGTTCCCTGATCCACTGATTCCTGCTTGGGTTATGTTAGAATCTCATTGAGGCCCAGGGGCAGCAAGCATTTAATGAGGATTTAGCTAAATCGGTGATATTTGGCTGCGTCTCTCCTCTTCTTGAAAGGCCACAAATTATCCTACACTGGCTGAAGTTGTAAAAATACATCAGCAGGTTCTAGTCTATAGGTAAAGGATTTAAAAAAAAACCCCAAAGCTATTACAGATAAAAGTACTTAAAACTTGGTTGGAGATCGCTCTACCCAAAGCTTATCCTCAGTCCCAAATCCTGCTGGAGATTTTTTTAAAGGTTTTTTTTTTTTCCAAGAAGAGGATTTTCCTTCATCAGAAGAGCTACTGTGTTTCAGGAGGAAAGAGTCAAGGATTTCCTTGGAAATTTGGCCTTGATTGTGACTTAGGCCCCATGTCATGGTCATCCCCAGCCACTTTTCTGCACGTGGCCTTGGTCCCCCACTTTATTTGCTTGTTGCCACACTCTGACTCCACACGAGAGGACTGTAGGCAGCACCAACACTGTCTTCATTTCTGTGTGAGATGTGGGATGTGAGATTAATCATACATTCCCCAGCATCTTCCCACTGGCAGCAGCATGTGCAAGAACAAGTGGGTATTTAGGGCCAAGGGGGATGCGAGTTTGGGGCTGTGGAAACCTAAAAAGGAATCGCTACAACGACAAGCAGGNGCGTGAGAAAGACAAGTCAATAAATAAGCATTTGTTAAAGAATAAAATAATTTATAGCCTCATCTCAGGAAAGCAGCTTTCTCTAACCATGGATGGCAACATGAAGGAATTGAACATCTGTGTGGTGCTTGTCTGCAGAACAAGGAGAATATACAGAAAATAATGATGTTTCTGAGAGCGGGAGGTCTGGGGTATTGGGTAGCTGGGTTTTTTTAGGGGGATTTGGATTTTGAAGCAGCTTTCAGGCAATTTGCCCAGAGAAGTCTGCAACACAGATATCTCAAGGATCTAAGCCCTCATGTGAAATTGAACTGGGCTTAATGTATGTTTCTCTGGCAGTCAATAAAATGGGAGGGAGAGACACAGAGAAATTTCATTGTTGGAAAAAACCCCACGAATCTGAAGAGCCAGGAGGGTCATTTGAAGTAACTGAGGGCAGATAAGGAGACAATCGATTTTAAAGAGCCTTTTCAGGTTCTGTGGTTAAAGGCTTTTACCCTGCACACAGAGGAGCACAGAGAAACCTGGGGGGGGGTGGTGACAGACCCCAAAACCTACACAGAGAAGAAATCCCAGGACCCTGCTGGTCCCAGGGCTCCCAGGAGAGCCTCAACCCCTCATGCCAGGGGTGACACACATCCCATCAGATGATGGAGACAAGAGGCTCCTTGTGGGATGTTATAGGGAGGAATTAGAGGGGAAAGGGAGTATTTGGGCTGGTTTGGGGAGGAACAAGAACGGAAAAACAGTGGGATAAAGGGGCAGGTCCGGGAGATAAGGGACTTGGAAGCCAGGTATTGGGATGGACAAAATTCTGGGCTGGATATGGGAGAGACACAAGACCACTGAAGTGGCTGCTGGAGGGACAAAGGGGTCCAAGCCAGAGAGACCACGAGGTCTGGGGGTCTGCTGAGAGACCTCTTTGCTGCCTTATGCGTCTGTGCACGAGGCAGCTGGAGAGGAGAGGATCCAAGCTCAGCTTCTGGGCGGGCAGGGCCCAAGGCCAGTTCCTGGAGGGATCCGTATTTTATTTATGGCTCTAGGAATCACCTTGCTCTTGGAATTCTGTTTCACGCACCAGAGTGACTGCTCTTTTCCTGCTTCGCTTTTCCACTCTCACATTCTCCAGCTGCCATCACCCAATGCTCTCCTTTTGGACTAAAAGCAACGTTCAGTTCCCCAGAACCATCCCAACAACGCAGCCTTGTCTCCAGCTGCTGCTCCCCACCCTGCAGGGAGAGTCCACTCAGAAACGGCACACGAGTGATCCAGGTATCGCTGGATTGTTTCCTGATCCTCCAAAAACTGTCTGCCACAGCTTGTTTGATCCAGAGGCAGTTCTAAACAATAACTTGACATAACTCCCTACCGTGTGAGAGTAAAATTACTGAAAACCCATCCACAATTTTTAAGGGTCATTTGGAGATTTGGAGGTGGGCATGGTTCAGGAAGGAATTATACAGGCAGATATTTATCTGGCTGTCTCTGCCTAATTTCATTCCTGAAAACTAATGCTCTTTGTTGGGAATGGGTCTTTTAAATGAAGAATTTAATATCACTATGGTTTGATTTCTTTTCCTCTATTTTTTTAATGAAGTAAAACCATTTATTATTTCACATGGCATCACTGAGCTTTTCTGTCATATTTTTCATGTTCTTATCATAAAATAAGCTTAGCTGACTGGTGGGTAAGTCCAAATTCCATACAATGAGGCAGAATCCATTTCTTTATTCCACGAGTGTGGGCAGACTATTTTATGTATTATTTCAGGTTATTATTTCTGATTAAATAAAGGTTTTGAGCACTTCTTTAAGTGCCTTAATATAATGGATTTAGGATTGTTATAGGTCTTTTATATGGGAAATGCTGTCTGGAGATTGGCACAGCAACCTCAGAGTCTAAAATACTAAATGGGACTTCTGAGGTTATAGGCAACTTCTGGTAGATGCATTTTGTCTTCTTGTCTTTTGATTCCTGCTATGGAAACAGGGAAGGAAATGAAGATGCTTTCCAAGGAGAGCCATGGCTGGTTAGAAAACCATCTGTGTTTATATCTCTATATTAGTGGAGTGTTTGGAGACCTCTGGAGAAGAAAATGTAAGGGAAGCTCAGTAACATTCAGGGTTGTGAATTGTTCCATTTCTGAGACCAAGGTCTGTCCACACCTGAGCGCCCAAAGTTTCTGTGGCCTGGGTCAAACACAGCATTGATAAATTCCTGCCTTGGCAATCAGGAAATCAGGCACCTGCTGGGGGGAAGGGAGCCAGCTGGAAATGAAACAGGAAAATCACCATCCTTGGAGATACTCAAAACTCAGCTGGGAAATGCTCTGGGGAGTCTCCCCTAGCTTTGAACCCAACCTGCTTTCAGTGGGAGGTTGCATGGACACATCAGAGGTTTATTTCCAATCTAAATTAAAATAAATCATTATGAGTCCCTGGTCAATTTATTGTCTATATTTTATTACGTTTTATGACGTTTCTGATCTTTTTATGGAGGCTTATAATGAAATTTGGGAAAATTTATAACTTGATTAATCCATTAAACTTGAGTACACAGAATATTGATCTGTGTATGGGTGACTCCATCCCAGTCTGACCCAATATATTTGGAAATGGGGGACATGTTTCTTCTAATTTATTTTATCTTCTACTCCTCATTTTCTATTCTTCCTTCATAAAGTACTATTTCTGAAGCTATTTAATTCATTGATTTAGTGCACAAGGAAGTGTCAGTCACTGAGGAACATCCTGTCACTTCACACAGTTTTTTCCCAGGTTTCTCAATGGAAACATGGATGGGTGCTGTAAAACTATCCCTATAACTAGAATTTGGCAAAAAAAGCCCTATATATATATATGGGAATGTAAATAAACACAAACCAAAACTCGCAAAACATTTCATTCAAAAATGCCACAACAGGAGGTTTCCACAGTGAAGCACCTTTTCTCCTCTCTGTTTTCTTCTGGAAAAAGATCCCCAAGATTTTTGGTAAATCAATCTAGCATCTTGGGATGTTTCAGGGGTTTTTTTAATGGTGTATTTTCATAGAACACTCATTAATTAAAAAAATACCTGTTCTACTGATGGTGCCTTCATGAGCGGGACAAGCCCAGCTGTCTTCCAGCAACAAATGGAGCAGGCAAAGTTGTTCCTATGCCACAAACTTTTGTGATCTTCGCACCAGGAGGAAATGAAGCTGGTCCTGCCCTCAGGGAGATGTAACCTGTGGCTGCTGCTCGAGATCCCCAGCTACAAGCACAGCCTGTGCTGTAAAGTTCTGTCAAACTGGGCTGCAAGAGTCTGTGAGGAAGCACACACCTCTGCAGGGATGATTGCTTTTCTCTCCCCTTTATAAATGCCTGCTTCTGCCTGAAGATAAACATGAAAGCACTAAAAATGAGAAGAGGGCCGTGGGTCCACGTGAAGTGGTGGTGCTGGAGGAAAACTTCAGAAATTCAAGAGACTCAGACACTCCCAAGTGCAGGAGCAGAAGAAAATCTCTTACTCACTTAGGAACGTTTCCTCACCCCTTCCATGCCTATTTTGCCTGTCTTGGGTCAGAACTGGACCTCTACAAAATCCATGCAGTGCTCTTGAGAAAGGCTCCAGTGCCTCCTCAGAGCCCTTCAACCATCTGAAGGAGGAATAGCAATGAGGGAAGGAATGCCAGACTCCAGGAAGCAAGTCTTCACTGTAATGCACTCTTTATCCTCGGGTTTTGTTTGTAATGCTGTGGAAGAGTCTGCTGCGGATTTAAAGGTTTGAGGGGATTTTGTTTAAAGAATACAGAGAGGTATTTAAGGGCTTGGGCCAGGTAATATTTAGGCAAACTTGTAATTGGTGAGCTCTGGGCTGGACTCCCACCTCGTGACAGTGGTAGTGATGGATGTTGTGTGTGCTGGTGATGCTTTTTTGAGAGTTAAAAACAGACCAGGTTTCCTGTCTCTTCATTTACCTGCTAGAAGGAAACATCCATGAAGCCTCTGAAGCCCAGTCAAGATAGAGATGCAAAAAAGCAACAACAGGTTTCTATTTTTCCTTCTTTCCTACTATTCCTTTAATTGATATTAGCGTGGGTTTCAGTCACAAGCAAAGATCTGAGATTTTAAAGGGTTATTTTTCCTTCACTGAACTCCAGTGCTAAGTTCATTTAGCAGATGGTCTCATTAGGCAGTAAAACCAAGAGCAAAAAGATTCTTCCTAATTCTTCCAGTCGGTGCTTCAAATGGTTGTTCAAGTGAGCTCTGCCCATCAGCATTAAACTGCGCATGAGATTGGAGGTGTTCAACCCTCGGAACCCTCCTGTTCTCATGTGGGCAGTGGCAGAAATACTTTTGCCCATAGATCTGTCTGTTCTTAGAGAGGAAATCTTCCACCCAGCAGCATTTGTGTGACACAGACACCAGGAGCTCCCAGCTGGCTCCCCTGTCTTCACCAGCATCTGCTCATCGCTCAGCTCCGGAGATCACTTGGTTCCTCTCGGTTATTCCTCGAGTTTCTGCTGAGGGCAGGTGCTTCCTCGCTAGCCCTGCCTCACACCAGGGTGTTGTGTTATCAGGTTGCCCTGGTTTTGGGGATTAAGTGTGATGCCTAAAGAGGCCAACCTGGAAACAGAGACCAGACAGGAGTAAGGGAATAAAGGTGGATATTTATTGGAAAGGCCTTCAGAGGCACACCCTGGGCAGGCCAAAGGCTACACCCGAGATGGACCCCGAGTCACGAGTTCTTCACACTGTTACAGGTTTGGTCCACTTGCAGATCAGCATAAATTCACCAATTAAACTTTAGCTAACGATGGAACTGCCCCTCAGCTCGCCCCCCTTCTCAAGGTGCTGGGTTACACATTTTGGGCCTGGGACGGGCTGGGTGTCCTTGCAGAGCAGGCCTGGAGAGGCTTTGTTATGTCTGTGTGAGCATGAGAGAGCAGCAGCTGACAGGCTGCAAGGCAGCTCAGAGTCACACACTGGGGATGCAGAATCTGAAAAAATATAAGAGTTAAAACCTAAGGCATCAAGTGGATCTGAAATCCTCTGATGTGCAGCAAAGGTGACCGAGCAGCTGGCTTTAGCAAGGTGTGGGAATCAGAACAGTGGTGCAGTGTGTCAGGGAAGGGACTTGGCAGAGTGCTTCATTGAGAGAGTACTTGGTGTTCATGGAGAGCAAAGCTGAGTGGCCTGGGAGAGACTGGTGGCTCTGCTGCAGGAGGGAACAACTTACCAGAGGCGAAAAATTGCTTTGGGACAGCAACCTTAATCAACAATAAATAGATGTTTCATTTTCTTTGCTCAGGGCAAGTGCTTGATTTTCTCCCCAGCTCCCCAGGAGGATTCCTGTCCCTGAGGACGGTTAATCAGGACCAAACATCAATATCCTGTTCAGTGCACACCCACTCCAGGCCCTGAGGTGGACAGGGAAGCTGGAGCCACACAGGCTGCTGTTGGCTGCAGGGCTCAGGTGAGAAATGTGAGTAACTCCAAGGAAACCCTGTCAAAGCCAACAGCTGTCTCTGGTCATCTTTCCCCACCTATGGGTCTTTGAAAGTATGTGGATTATTCCTAAGCAGGGAAGTTGTCATTCTTGGCTTGGTGGAGCCCACTTTGCATGGGAATGTCATTGTGGAAGTCTGCAGCTGAAAGAAGTTTGTGTGAGTGGGTTCTGTTTCCCACTCCTGAGCGTGGTGTTGAGAACTTAATAGCTGCTGGGTTAAAAATCTGATTTTTCAGGAAAGTTCCATGAGATCATACTCTTATAACAGGGTAAAAAAAGAAAAACAAACCAACAAACAAACAAAGAACTGACTTCAGAAAACTCCATTATCAAGTGTCCATGTAGCTTTTTTTATTTTTTTTTTTTTGTGGAAATTTCATTCAGGGTAATTACTGAGTAACCTGTAATATCAGCAGAAGGCATTTTGTGAACCTAATGGCATCTCACCTCCTTGTTCCTGGCAGGTGTCCCTGTCCTAAAAAGAAATTAAGCGATAAGAAGCAGAGAGGGACATAAATCCTGCAAAGTAGAACAGCAGGGACTCTAGCAAGGCGGATGTGATCAGCACATGAAATCCCATTATCTTTGGACCCATTAGGCTTCATTTTAATAAAGTGAATCTGGAGAGGAGGATGAACAAGTGTAGAGAGATTCCATCAGGAGACTGAAAAATATTGTGGGAGTGAGCCCAGAACATGCAGGCAGAGATGATTTTTTGTTGGTGGGATGTAGAGTACACATGGTGCAACTCCAAGGAAATTTAAGTCGTAGCTGGGATATTCCTGCAAGAACATAACAGGATCTGGATATTGAGTTATTTCAGCTCTCACAATCTGAGGTGACTTTTGGTAAAGGTTACTTAAAATTGCAAGAATAAGGAGAGAATAGCACTGACATATTTTTCTAAAAGGTCTGGTATTTAAATTAATTAATAGGTTTCTTCTCAAAACCTTAAATTGGGAACTTGACCTGGTCTCTTGCTGAAACATTCTTCCAGCTCCTGTACAGCAAGTCCAAGTCATTCTCACATTACAGAATTTCTTAGACAATAGGGCTTTGTCCAGCTGAATGACAATTTAATTATTTTTAATTGTTTATAAATATCAATTTTATTATTCTATATTTATTATTTGTTAAAAATCCACATTAGGTTTGCTGTTGGCACAAGATCACCCTCCTCAGCAGTATCACAGTCCTCCAGATATCCCCGGTGGAGGAGTGTGGAAGGAACTTGAAATACTGTGGCCAGCAGCATAAAAAGAATTGTGAGGAGAGGTTTGACCCTGAAAGTGAGATACGAGAGTCAAACTCTGCTCACCACTGGCAGAGGAGATAACAAAGGGCAACAACCACAAATTGCAGCTTGGGCAGTTCAGGCTGGACACTGAGTGTGGCATTCCCATCAGCAGAGGAGGGAGAAGTGGAACTGGTGGAACTGGTGGAATTGGAATCCTTGACTCAGCATCCAGGACTCCCCACACCTGATTTAATTTAATGTTTGTGGTTCTGTTTGCTTCAAGCAGGAGGCCGGGCTGGAGGCATACAGAGGCTCCTTCCATTCAAGGAGGAGAGAATTAAAGCAGCAGAAGTTCCTGACGTTTTATAAACCCATCTTCATGCTCTACAATCATTACAAAGTTCACTGAATCTTTTCTCCCCTGGTTTATTGCTTATCTTTTGGTTTGCAGACTACACATGCAAGATATTCTTAGGAAAACGGTGTTCAGCACCCCAAGATTCATACAAGAAATTCCTGGGAAACCTTGCAATCAGCATCTCCTGAGAGCCTGAAGGTCAGAACAGGATCATTACCAGATTCCTCACTGCCTCCTGTCCAAGAAGCACCTTCTGTGATGGAGCCCAGCTCTCAGCTCGCACGGCTCCTTTACAGCCCACGGAGCTGTTGCTA
This sequence comes from Oriolus oriolus, assembly GCA_013400235.1. NCBI lineage: Eukaryota > Metazoa > Chordata > Aves > Passeriformes > Corvidae > Oriolus > Oriolus oriolus. Next base: position 854,899 of record VXBT01003842.1, on the reverse strand, counting down.
TAACTGCTTTTCACCTCCAGTACACATTAACATATCTCCTTAGTCATGATTTATCGGGGGGGATGTTGTTTTTTTCTGGAGAAAGGCCAATTAAGCTTTTCAGTTGGTGTGTGATTTGGGGCAAGGACTAACAGTTGTAAAAGTGTCCTTTTATCCTGCTGCCTGACACTGAGCTCCTGTTCCACACAGCTCACAGAGAGCCTTGTTGAACAGAATACAGAACACAAGACCTTTCCTCATACTCCTTTCTTATGACTGTCCTGAGGACTTAAAAATGCCATCAAGTTGTCGAGGCTTAATAGGTTATCAGAGTCACCTGAGATGTCTGTGCACTTGTTCTTATCCCAGGGCAAATGGCAGGGGATACAAATAATTCCAGACTCCCTTCACTGACAGCCGTGCACCAAAATAAATGAGCTCCTCCAGCCCATGGGCTGTAAGCACACACTGTAACCACACAGCTAAAATGGGCAAGGCTTTGGGTATCCACAGCTGAGAACATTACCTGGTGCTTCATCTGTCATTTCAGAGAAATGGGAGTTTCGAGGGCACAAGTCACCTGTCAGGTTTCAAAAGTCTGCTTAGGGTAAGATGAATAATGCCCAGCAAGCAGCTCTGCCTTCCCATTATCTATGCAGAGAAACCAGGCAAAAAAGCTCAAGTGGCACTGTGGTCACCTGGCCTGGTGAATCTCACTCACTGTCACTGTTTAAATCATCTTAATTGAGTGTCTGACATTTAAGCTTGCAAAGAAAGAGGAGAAAAAGAGGTGTCACACACTGCCTGTGCTAGGAGTTAATACCCAGCAAGGACTGGGTAGACAATTTTAATGGTTTCTTTATCAAGTTACTGTTCCGGGTTTGGTTTATAAACACAGCCACGTGGTACAATCAACAGATTTCAGGGTGCTGAGTGGATTCTAAGTGACATTCTGATTGAAAAAAGTACCTAAAGGACACATATCACAAATGATGAACAGGTTAAATGTCAGAACTTGTCTGCCAGTAAAGGATCACTATTACATAGGATATTCGTAAAGTTTTTCAGGAATTCGTGTTGGTCCTGATGCTGTTGAAGGTTTCCTGCCATGATCTGGGTATGGATAAAATGATGTGGGACGATGAGGACAGCTGAAGGCAGGAGAGCAGTGCCCAGACTTGACCTTTTGATGCTCGTCACAGAAAACCATCTTCCTTTCCATCCCTGGGCCTGTGCTCCACACACTGGCCACATTACACATCTGAGATGAGGATGTGGAGAGGATATTTGGCTCATTTCCTTCAGCTTTTCCCAAAAGTGGATGCCAGGAATGCAGTCCAAGCCCTTTCCAGAGTGGCAGAGAGTGGAGGCTGATTCCCTGATGGGAACAGCCAATATCTGGTCTAGCAGTGCTGGTTTCCTTTGTAACAAGAGACAATTTTGCATCATGGACAGAAAATATATTTGGGGCTCTCTCCTCCACTCTTCCTGTCAAGGAAAAAATGTGTTCAGTTCAGTGTCCCATTAAACTGTTTCTTTGGTGATAAATGTTAATTAAATTTTTAAGTATATTGTCCTCTGAGGAACCCTCCTGCCTTGTCCATCCCACTGCCTGGTGTCCACAGACCTTAAAAAAAGATGAGATTTAGGTCAGTTCTTCAAAACTTGTTTCTATGCCTGGCCTAGTACCCCTTGGGAATTTGAAACCTTCCAAAGGATCTTGCTGGTCATTCTGCCAGCGAGTAGTCTCCCAGTGCCTTCTGGCAGGCAAATTTAAAATTCAGTCCAGTCCTAGCTATTTTTGCCAAGTGAAGCTGATTTAAATATCCAATTTGCCATAGCGGCAGTGGTGTACAGAGGGGAAAAGAAGCTGTGATTAAGCCTGGTTTGAAGCATGGAGTGCCAGGGGAGCAGGAGATCCAGAGTGAACTGAAGTTTGTGGCAAGTTTTCCTTGTGGGATAAACTGGAATTTGATTGATCTGAAGTTGAACAGTCTGAATGACTGACCTGGAATATTTTTTAAAGTCTTTTCAATGTTCTAGAGTCTCCCTCTGTGTCAGATGCCATGTAATAAACTATTTCTTGTTTCTATAGCTGGCTGCTACAAGGAGAGGGTGAGGTAACGTGGAGTAGCTGTGAAAAAGGAGGGTCTAATTGGACAGTCCAATGCCAAAGAGAAAGATAAAATCATCTGCTGCGCTTGTGGGAACAAAACAATTTGGGTTAGTGCTCATGTGTGTTTGCAGAGAGCATATTTGAAATCTGTAAACAGAATTATTCCCTGAGGAAAAGCCCTGCTAAAAGCTCTGTTCCCCGTGCAAGGAACCACAAAGCAGAGCAGCTCCCCAACACATCCTGAACTTTGATGCCTGTGTTCAAACCTACGGAAAAAATGCTTGTACAGAAAGCGCAGACTGAGAATCGCTCACAGATGTGATCTGACAAATATCTTCATTCTCTGGACTGTTTGCACAAAGCAAACACGGTAGGACTATCAGGATAAACCAGGGTTTATTTAAAACCAGGAGTAAATATTTGCAGAATATCTCTTGCAATTTTGTAGTTTAAAGGATCAAAAATAAAAAACCATATGTTCCCAATCTGCTCAGCTGTTTAAAGATTCTTCTTATTAATAAATCGACTTATTTTTAGTATTGCTAAAAATCTGATTTTCATGTCACATCCATAGCTATGTGCACCCTGAAATGAGATGTTCTAACCTTTGGCTTATGCATCATTCCTGCAGGGGAATAAAGGTTTTTCTCAGCATAACAATCTCAACTCTTTCACCATTCCTGAAGCACTTCACAATTTAGGCTTGTAAACTGTTGACACTGAGGCAGCAAAATGCTACTGTGGTGGGTGGGTGTGGAATCCGAGCCAGCTGTCTCCCACATCCACTTTTTAAAGTGATGAAAAGGGAGGAAAACAACCCTTTGAGCACTGTCAGGAACACGGCAGTTCAGTGGCACAAGGTCCCCCAGATTTCAGGACAAGGTGATGTCCTCTCATGCACACACAGCAGTTACATGAACGGGAACTCTGACTTCTCCCTCGTTAGATTTTTTATATGGACTCTGGTGTGTTTTTGTCTGGGTGAGTAAATGCCTCTGGGTTCGCTGGTAGTGATCACCCCCCACACCCCTGGATGGTGCCATCCCAAAAACCATCAGCCTCACGAACCGTGGAATCATTTGGGTGGAAAAGGCCTCGAAGGTCACCAGGTCCAACCATTAACCATGTTCACCACTAAACCACATCTTCACGTGCCACATCCACACACCTTTTGAACATTTCCAGGGCTGGTGACTCCGCCACTTCCCTGGGCAGCCTCTTCCAGTCCTTGACAACCTTTTTTGTGGAGAAATGTTTCCTGATATCCAATCTAAACCTCTCAGGGCACAACTTGAGGCCGTTTCCTCTCATCCTGTCACTGATTATGTGGGAGAAGAGACCAACCCCGACCTGGATACAGCCTCCTGTCAGGGAGTTTTAGAGAACTATAAGGTCTCTCCTGAGCCTCCTTTTCTCCAGGATGAGCCCTCCCAGTTCCCTCAGCTGCTCCTCATCAGACTTGTGCTCCTCTGACCACCTTAAAAGCTGTTTTATTTCACTGTTTTCTTTCTGCATTCCATGATGTCTCAGAAGTTTTGTCAACCTGTCAGAAGTTCAATGAGGAGAGAGAGATGGATTGTCACTTATTACCTCCCAACTGCAGGAAAGAAGCCATTTCTGGTACATTTACATATCTATTTGCAGAACTCTGGTTTGTGCTGCTTTGATAACATTTACGTATGGGACCAAATCATATCAGAACCCTTCTTATTTGGTAAATAACACCAGAAAATAAATTAGATTGAGAAATCGGCCATGGAAAAGATTGCTCTGAGAGAGACTAATGTGATCCTAAGAAGGTTTGATCAAAAAACTCCCGGCAATTTAATTTTTCCCTTCAAAACTATCAGTGTTTCATGGAAATGAGCACAGCATTTCAACAGGGCTGTAATGTCTGGTCAAGTAAGCGTCTGACTGAGGGAGCAATAGTTCACTGTTCATCCCAGGAGCTTTGGGACTGCAATTCAAATCACTCTCCTGTCAGATTTAGGCCAGGGACTTGTACTCACACTCCTGTATCACCAAGGTGTGCTGGTGCTGATTTATCCTTTAATCAGTCAGCACCATCTAAAAACACTTTAGTGAAATAAAATTTTTTCTTCCCTCCACTCACTGTCCTCTAGACTCTCTTTGCTTTAGCTTTCTGCTTATGTTCAGCCACACAGTTTTCATGTTAGCTGAATAACAACAATAAAACAATTATCAGACATAAAAGAGCAGCTGTCCCATTGCCCAGGAGAGAGGATTGTGCGAGTATGTGTGTGTGTCTGAACAGGCTGGCAGTAACAGAGAAATGACAGCTCTTCTCCCAGTCAGTCACAGCTCTTGGAAATATAAAGACTCAATACCCAGGAAACAACATCCTGGTTTCATAAACACATTCACAACAGGAAAAAAGCTCTCTGGGAGGAGGCAATACGAGGCTGCCACAAGCACTCACACGTGGACTGGCTGCTGTTGTTGGTATTATCACTGTGGGACCCTGCCAGCACCCTGGAGGGAAATTTGTCAGGAGATCTGCTGCAATAATCCTGCACCAGGCTCAGGTTTGATTAGCAGCCACTCTGGCCTGTCCAACGAGGCCAAGGACTGCCAGCTCTCTAAATTGGATGACATTCCTGCCTTTCTGAGTGCAGAGAAACCACAGCAGGACGGGAGCTGGGAGCTGCACCTCCTCTGGGACTGCTGTGAGCAATTACCCCACACAAAAGTGTGTGGGGCAGGACAAGGAGTGGCTACAGCAGAGCAAAATCTCCTGTCTGATGTCAGCTTGGGGTCACTGCTGGTGTTAATTCTTCACCCAGTGCTGGTCAGCAACCATGGGGTCCTCTGGGTGCTCCAGCACGCGTGGAGGCACCACAGACACAGCACTCTGCTGATGGAGCCCAGTGCTGTAGGGGATTAGCTACAGGTGCCTGAGCAGGGCTGTTGTTTTCCCCCACTGATGCCCAGAGCAGTGTCAGTAACTAAAAAAAGGTTGGACAGCTCATTTTTAATGAATATTGCAAAACAATCCTGACAAAAAAAGAACCCTCTTGGTGTCCCTGCCCATGGCAGAGGGTTGGAACTGCCTGATCTTTTAGGTCCTTTCCAACCCAAAGCATTCTGCAATCCTGGGATTAGTAAGGGCCAAGTAAATCCAGCACCTCGCACAAAAAGTGACAGAAAACATGACACACAGGAACTCCTCCCTCTCCAGCAGGCTCTGGTGGCTTGGAGCAGAAAACAACTGCTTGTGCTTCAATTAAGCCTGGTTCTTAGGAGCATAAAAGCTCCTTACTCAGAAAAGACTATTTACTGCTAATTGCTCCTTTCAGCTTTGTAAACATGGCTCTTTGCAGCCCAAGGATAACTCATGTGAAGAGTCATCCTCTTCCAAGGGGGCCACAGAAACCTGCCACAGCCTCTCAGAACAGGCTGGCTCCTCCATGTCATTTATTGCATTCTGGCACGAACTGCTGGGGTGCAGGTTAAAGGCTGGGCGTTACTTTCTGAAGTGTTTTGATAGGAATTTCAGGGAGGTGGAAAGCGGGGAAGAGAAATGACCAATAACTGTTGGACCAGGGAAATTTACAAAGAGAAACTGGAGAATAAATCATTCATCTAAGGGTATTTGTTCACTGTGGATGAACTTGTTGCAATTCCCTTCATGCTCTCTTTCCCTGTATTGCCCTGATCAAGTTATGCTTGACCTTCTTTGTCTTTTTCAACACGACATTGACTGTTTCTATTTTTATTGATCCATATAATCCCTTCATGGACTTGGTGACATTAATATCCTCAGGGGTCTGTCTGGGTTCCAAGTCACTGAGCTGTTTTGCTTTCCCTTTCCCATCTGTGCACAGCAATGGCATTGCTCCTGACAATTAATTCAATAATCCACTGGATTGAGGAACGCCTTTCCAAGAATCTTGTGTGAAGTGTCTTGTAAAAACATCAGTCTTGATTAGACTTTCAAACTGAGCATTCTGAGCTGACAGTGAGCTTTGTGGTTTAACAAGTACAAACAAATATCTGCCCAATCAATCTGCCTAATTTAGAGCTGAAGGACTGTTATGAAACTATGAAAGAAACTAGAAAGCTATCATATGTTTTTTTATTCCATAGGATTGAGAAGATTATTTAGTTTAAAAGACCAGCCTACTGGTACAGGGCATAATTTAGTGATAAAGGGGCAGATCCAAGGTTGGGATAAGTGTTGGGACATTGAGATTATTCAAACTTGGCACCATTTGCTGACCAATAGGAAATGCTGAAGACAAGAACACAGCAGAAACACTTTCTCCTCTCGATTCAATGACTTTTGGGTAGTAGTTAAATACTGCCACAAAAATAGGGTTCAGAGCCCAGAGAATCCCTGGGGTGGATGTCTGAATCTCACATGGCAAGGGGAGGCCGAGGAATATTCCCCCTGAATTGTTTCTAGAATTTGCATTAAATTTTGAGGGGAAGAGAATTGCCCTGGCTTCAAGGTCTGTTAAGGTTTGGCTTGTAAGGTAATTGGAGCCACATCTGGGGCACAGCTGTGTGCTTGAACCATCCTGACTGTTCTCTGCTTTGCTTCAGTTCCTCAGAGAGCTCATCCCTTGTCTTGGGGCTCTCTCCTGATGCTCAGCTGAAAACAACCTGACTTCAGCCCTGGTGAAACCAAAAAGTGTAATTTTTCTACCTAATTTTATTTTGTGCTACTGTCACCACAGTGGTGAAACTTCCTCTGCATAAAATCAGCAGGAAAAGCAAAATGTGACTCTGACTTGAGCTGGAAAGGAGCTGTGATGCCTGGCTCTGCTGCTGCACACACTGGTTTAGTATCTTCAGCCTCCTTAACTTAGCAGAATTTACCTCGAGCTGCTCCTGGGCAAAGGAGGACAGATTTAGACTGTTTAAAGCTGCCTTTCTAAAAATAAATCCACTAAAGCACTCACCATGAGGGTCCTGCAGCTGCTGGGATTTCAAGGAAGAATTTGAAAGTTTGGCTCCACCTTCAGGGTCAAAAAGCCTCGTGCTGACACAATGGGAAACGCACTGGTGAGGGAGGATCCTGTGGCAGGGACAGGCAGGCAGTGTTCCCAAACATACCCTGCTATTTTTAAAGGAGAGCTGTCTTATGAAACAGATGACTTGGTGCTGCAGTCTTAAACAGGAAGTGTGAATGTGTGTTCTGCTAGCTGGGCAAGCAGAAAAATTATGTGAACTATTATTTTTGAAATGGACAGACAGTGGGCACAGGACACCAGGCTGGAAAGAAGAGCAGCGTCAAGTCAAGGCATGAATACCCTGGATGAAAAAAACCCCAACAATCCCTAAATCTCCTCAAATTTTCCTGGCTATTATATTTCCACGACAAACCCTGAAAACCTGATCAAATAAGCTTTCTGCTTCTCCCTGGCTGGCACACTGTACAAAGCCATCAGTGACTAATGATTTCTTACAGAAATTCTCTGATAACTCTGTGCTACCCACCCCTGTGGAAGAGGATTAATTCCATGCCACACCACAATGCAGTGCTGCCAACTCACACCCTTCACTGTGAGAACCCTACTAGTTCACACTTCTCTTATTTCTCCAGATTCTGTAACAAAACCACTGGAAAGAAAGTTGTGAAGAAAACCCACAGAGCCCTCCAATTTTACTCTTTATTTTTCCCTGACTGGTTGTGGAGAGACTCCCGAACACTTGGTGCAAGAAAACCAGAAATTCCCTATAAATACATGGAGAAACTTCTGCCTTTTGGAAGAATTTTCATGATTTCTAGAAATTTAGCACTGGCAAGATCAATTATAAAAATTGTTTCTTCTCTGGGTACTTACCAGAAACTGCCCAAGAAACAAAGAGTGTTAAAGGGCTGGTTTAGCTTGCTGTGCCCAGTAACAATAACAATAACAATAATAATAATAATAACAATGATGATAATAATAGTTCTTGGATAACTTTTCATTAGATCTCAGTAATTACAGTCAAGATTAGCTTAGCCTAATAATTAATACTTGGCAGTGGAGTGGGTTTTTTGGGGTTGGTTTGGTTTTTTATTTGTTTGTAATTTTTAAAGTCTTTTAAAAAGCCTTTTTAAAAGGCTCTCCAGCAATGAATGCAAAGCCTGATTTATGATGCACAATGGAAGAAGGAGTTAAAAACACAATCTACCTTTTCTTTTTATTTTTCTTTTTCTTTTTGAGTTGTTTCATTGCCTGCTGGGTCCCCAGTAACCCTCACTGTGATCAGTATTTCAGAGGTGTGATAGCTGCATCCAAGAAGTCCTGGTTCCATATGGCATTTTCTGCAGCAGCAAAGATGGGTTGTGCTCCCTCATTTTTCACTTCCTTCCTCATATCAGCACATTTGCACCCTCATGGAGCTGTTACAACTCAACAAACCTGATCCCTAAATCAACTGAGGTGGGAAAAAAACAACCAACACAGGTAAACCTTTTACTGCTTGTTTCTGCCACTTCACATTTCAAAAATATCACCTAAAAGCTCCTCAGGTGCTCTGCTTTCAAGAGGCTGATGTAAATGGATTTTTTGACCACAGAGTCTGAATGCTTTGGGATTTAATCTTGGAAATACTACTTGCTGCCATGGTTCAGGCGATTTGGCAAATATTCTTCAGCCTTATCATCAGCTCGGCCTTTAAAGGGAAAAAAACAATTAGAGACCATAATCTCTTCTTCCAGTAAGTGCCAAGAAATTCAAGTTTCATTCATCTTGTTACAGAACAAAACAGCTGTTTCTTGGAATAAAGGAATTATGGTCCCCTCTCAAACTGATTTCTTGCATTTGCTGCCTGTGTAAGGATATCCAAACATAATCAAGCTGAGGTCATTCAGGTAGTGTCTTCTGGCTGAAGCAAGAGAGGGGAAAAAATACCTGTTAATAATAGCTCTGTATTTAACTTCTATTTTAACCTACTGGTGGAGTAATGCTTGGCTTGAAGATCAAAAGTTTATCAGTTAGATTTATAAAAGTGCTTCAGAGGGGAGGTTCTAATCAGTCACTGAATATATGCTCCTCTCCAAACTGTTCCACAATTTTGTCCTCACTTCTACCCAGTAGCACCCGATAATTTTTGTTTCCTTCATTTATAAGTGTCTCTCTCTCCCCACAGATCAGGTTTTGGCTGGTGGGATTGGTCGCCTCAGGGGTTTGGAGCTAGGAGCTGCTGTTTAAGCCAGATCCCAAGTAATGAAAAATTGCTCCCCGTTTTGGGGGGGTTTGGCAGTTTTTGTGATTTTCCTCCCCTGGTGCAGTTGCAGGTTGTAGCAGACAGCTCTGAGCTGCCCACAGCAGGGAGCAGCTGCTTCCCGAGGCACAGGGAGCCAGGAGCTGAGAGTGATAAACCAGACAGCAGCACCAGGACCTCCCTGGCCACGATCCTGCCCCACAGCCCCCCAAAGGGAAGCCAGCCCAGGAGTGGCACCGAGCTTCAGCCAGAAGTCCAAATCCTCAGGGAAGTTCACGCTGATGGGGCAAGTCCAAGGTGAAGGCAGGAAGTCAAGGCTGGATCAGGTCTGGACGGTCCTGTCCCTGCCATGCTGGCTCATGGAGACAAGGCCGGTCCCAGGTCAAGCTGGGAGGTGTCTGAGTCCAGATCAGTGGTGACCATGTCCAAACACAGCTGTGGCTGGCCAAAGGCAGATATTCCTACAGCACAACTCAGGCCGAGGCCGGAGGACCAGGACTGGACACAGAGGCAGGTGGTGTCCACAGGAGTGGTTGGTAAAGCCCCTCAGCGCCCTCAGGACTCTGTTTCTGTCCCCTGGTTATAAAGGGAAAGAGACATCAAGCTCAGACACCTGCAGCTCATCCGATTTATCTCCCATCAGATCCAACACCCACGTTTTCCTGGGTCTGCCTTGAGTCATAGCCTAAAATGAAGCCCTGCTTTGGAGAAAACCTTTCATCCCAGGTAGAAGCAGGGCACAGCTGAACACTGGAATACCAGTTATTCATTACTATTTAGTTTCCACAGGAGGGTTACACTGCTTCCACAGAAGAGAGTAACTGAGTTAGGCAATCCCTCCTTAGGATCTTTTAAGATCTGTCTGCTCTTGCCTGCAGGGCAGGAAGCAAGTTGAGGTCAGTGAAATCCAACCTGATGCTGCCGAAATGCTAGAACCAAAGTCAGGCTAGAATTTGTCTCCCTGAAAAGCATAACAGGCATTATTTAGGAAGGTGGCATGAAGCCTTCATGAATAGTTTGACTCCTAAGTTTCAGAAAATCCAGATTTTCTTGTTGTGAACTTCATCCTTTCTGATGATTGCCATCTTTTTCTCCAGCAGAACCTCAGGAATCTATGCATTTATCTCCTTCAGGCTGTGCTGTGGTGACTCTCTCAGTCACCTGGACAGCAGCTATAAAGGACATGGCTCTTTGTGTCCCCAGGGCTCTGTCAATTCAGTGTTTCCCAAACCAAGCAATGTAAAATCCCAGGATAAACTCCTGCGTGCCACGGATCTCTTTCTATGGGACAGTCTGTTAAAGAAGTTCCAGCAACTCCAGCAAAACATCTCTGTTTTTCCTATTGAAAGATTCCAGCCCCTCAATCTTGGAGGAGATCTCTTCCATTTTGAATTTCTCCCACACTTTCTCTCACCGCCACGAAACAAAACAGCTGAGCCAAAAAAGCAGCGTAGCCTTAAATACACTCTGAATCTGGGAAGGAGAAATGCCAGAGAATCTGTGGAATACTGCTGTTGCTCTTGATCCTATATGGAAAGCAATAACATATTTTCGTGATAGCTGACAGCAGATAGATTATGGATCTGTCTCCTGGGAAATATCTACGTTCTGCCAAGGCTGAGATATTCTGTCTAGTCTCAACTAAGCTAATTCTGGACATGGAAACAATATAGTTGTGTTAGTAGGATGTTCCACTCACATTAATTAGCCTTTCTAGCTGACCCATCCCTGCTCCCATCGAGAGGGATGTGGCCTGGGACACGAGGAGTTTCCATGACTGTCATCCAGAGCTTCCCACAGAAAGGAGGGCTCTCACCAGGAGACAACAGAGGCGGGCCCGTGGGTAAAACAAACCAGTGTCGGAAGTAAAATATGCCAAATTACACAAGGATTAATCATGTGTTCTTGCTTCATCGCTACAATCAGCCCAATTTTATGCTGGTTATTCCACTGGAGCAGCCTGGCAGCAGCCCATACCTGCTAAGGTGAAGGTGTTCGTGTCCACAAAGATTTTTATGCAGTCACCCAGAATCCCAAGGTCAGCTGGTATTTACAGGTCTTTGTATCTAAAAACCTTTCACACATTTTTCTTCTATGAATTTGCCCCTGCTATTGCAATACTTATTCCGATTTTCCTTATTAATTCTAAATATTTCTGTGTTTTCTACATTTTCCTTTCTCTTTCTGGAAACACCTAATTATGGTAAAAAATACACTTTTTTTCTATTCTCCCCAGTTTAACAGGGAAGGAGAATTTGAATCGTCTTCCCCTTTTCTTAAATTAGGATCTCTTGCCACAGCTACACACTGAGTCCTCAGCACCTCCCACCATGCACTTTAACCATTCCACTTCTGATTTGGGAAACACATGTTTTAATTAAAACCAGAGAGGGAAATAAATTTTCTTTTTCCCTTGAAATTCTGACAGGGGGAAAAAAATTCGATTTTTGTATGGGTACTAGAGAAACAAAATTCCCTGTGAAATTAAATCAACAATAGCAGTGGATGTTATTTTTTTGGAGGCCATTAAAAATGTTTCATTACGATTGCCCCATCCCTGGAAGAGTCCAAGGCCAGGCTGGATGTGGCTCTGAGCAACCTGGGATAGTGGAAGATGTCCCTGCCCATGGATGATCTTTAAGATCCCTTCCAACCCAAACCATTCCGCAATTCCATGATCTATGATTCTATGATTTCTGCTCTCTTTTTTCATGGGAAATAAAGTAAAAATAAAAGCTGGTTTAAAATGGAAATCACACCCTGCTGCTCCTGAAAGACTGACAGGAGAATATTTCTATGGAAGTGTTCTATTCTGATTTTTCAACACGGTGTTTTGTCAAACTTGACATATTTCCATGATACAATTCTCTTTTGACAGGTTGACATTTCCTCGTGGGAAATTCCATAGGAATGTTTCTGATGGGTTCTTTCAGATGATCTGCAGTTCTAAAAGTGAAGGCACAACTTGTGGGATGCTGAAAAGAGTTATAATAATTCTGGGGGGGAGTTGAGAGCAGACTGATCACTGCATTTTGTGTTCTGCCTTAATGAATCCATAAACAAATTACAGGGTTTAAAGCAGCAGGTGACCTGGTGCCTCTTTATCATGAGAACACAGATGCTGTACAAAATCCTCAATGTGAGACTTAATGTCTTGACTCTTAATGAGCATTCCCGCACTGATCGCTTAAGTCTCCAGATTTAAGCTCAGACACTGAGAAGGCTGAATTTACTATCAGTGTAAAATACACTGACTGAAAGGCATTTATTCCTTGAAAACAAACGAGCAGGACTGGGACTCAGCTTTTAAGCAGAGCTTCCCCACTGAGGCTGATGAGAATTCCTGCCTTTTTCGCATGCAGTGAGGGCCAGATCTGGCTCAGTAGTTTGAGAATTTTAGGAGTCTGAAGCCATATTCTCATGGGCTATGAAAGCAGAAGAATTCCAGCAAAGCTGGCTTGCTTCAGCAACAGCAGAATCTCTTCTGCTTTAGATGATGTCCACACAAAGGTCTGTATTTTTGTCATTATTTTTTAAAAAGTCCCCAAACTCGTGTGCTTTTTTGTCCTCTATCAAAATGACTGTTTGTGTTATTGCTTGTACTGACAGCCCGTCTTTAGCCATTGAACTTTTAACTCAGATGCATGAACCTGGGAGTCATTATGTCCTCAATTCTGAGACAACCACAATTATTGATCTTAGACCTTGAACTATCGGAGAAGGACAGGACAGTCTGTTAGCCAGTGGACAACAAAAGGGCATGGCAAATACAAAAACAAGGGGATATTTGCTGGGTTACCCTGTTTTCATTTCACAGTTGTATTCTGTGGCTTTAAAATGGACTACACTGCAAACACCATGGTGTCTGAAAGACTTGGAGCCTGAAAGATTTGGAGAACGTGGTCAGGGAACATCTGTTTACTGTTTCTTGCCGTCGAAGAACTAAGAGTTGTAAAATAAAACTACCAAGGGTCACTGCTTCAGCTGTGAAACTGCTGTGCTCACACAGACCTGTCCAGGAGTCAGCAACATCTGCATTTTCTGTTCATTGCAGACAATTTGGTTTCACTATCATTTATTTCTCTCAGCTGAGGAGCCAGGTACATAATTTCAGATTTCAGGGAGGGTGTGTTTGCCAGTGGGGGGTTGTGCTGCTGAGGTGAGTGGAGCAGAGGCGCTCGAAGGATGAGTCTGAGATACAAACATTTACTCAACACATTCACCCTGATCGATTTTCCATGGCTGTGTTTCCTCAAGCTCTTGGAAAGTTTATCAGCATGTTTGTCATTGAAGTTTCCACTAACTTAAATCACCACTGCCTGTTGCTACATGAAATTAATCCAGACCTATTCACCTGACTGCAGACCTATTAATAACATTCTTTGCATGCTTCAGTAATCACAGACAAGCCATACATCTAAAAAGTGCTTTGGAACTACTGTCAAACTCCTTTTTAAATCTCATTAAGATTGGATTACTTGGTTACATTAATCCTGGTGGCCTTATGCCAGTGGTCCTGTCTCAGCAGTTATTGTAACACACTGGCCATAAGAAAACAGGAAATGGCAAATTCAAAGGTGAGGTTGAAAGAAAAAGAATCACAAAATAGTTTGGGTTGGAAGTGACTTTTTAAAGGTCATCTGGTACAACCCCCCTGCAATAAGCAGGGATATCTTCAACTATATCAAGCTGCTCAGTGCCCAGTCCAAGCTGACACTGAGTATTTCCAGGCATGGATCATTTGTGCCACTGTTTTACCACCCTCATGAAAGCACTCTTTCTTACATGTGATCTAAATCAACTCTACTTCAGTTTAAAGCTGTTGCCCCTGGTAGTGTCACTCCATGTCCTTGTGAGAAGTCCCTCTTCAGCTCTCTTACAAACTTTTTAGGCACTGGAAAGTTCTCTAACATCTTCCTGGAGACTTCTCCAGGCTGAAAGAAAAGCGAGAAGTTGTCCCCAGAGCTCTTTTTGTGTCACGGTGTTGTCCACAGGTGAGATGAAGTAAGGAGCCAGCATCCTGTGCTTTCAGCATTCAATTATTGTGTAGCTGAGGCACACAGAGCTACCTTTAGTTCACCTCCAATAAATTCAATAGCTGCTGCACCCACCATGCAGTGGATGGGAGCTTCCTGCCTGCCGTCCAAGCACAAAAATATTGTTTGTGGATATAAACACCACATGTTCCATGCTTTGCAAACTGATGCTGAATTTCATGGTAACAACAGAAGCATCTTGGCTCTTTCCAACTTTATAAGTAGGGAAAGCAAAGCAAAGAGACTTAGCTTAAAACACAACATGTCAGCAGTGGAACGTGTGAGATTTGAATTCCTGGCTTTTGTGCCTTTGACATTAAACCAAGGTGGTCTTTCCTTCATTTTACATTTTGGGGTATTTTTTCTGAACCCAAGAATCAAGGCATCTGCTGCTTTGTTAGTTTCTGATGATTATGGGAACTGCATGTTCTGGAAAGCCTCATAGGGTAAGTCTTGTTTTATGGGAAGAGAGAGGTGAGGGGAGGATGGCAACCAATGGGCTTCTTACACAGAGACTGACATGGAGTGAGAATGCAGAGTACTGATCCTAATCTTTGGAAAATTTGATATAATCATAGAATCATGAGAACCACAGAATCATTTAGGTTGGAGAAGAATTCTAAAAACATCGAGTCCAACTGCTAACCCAGCACTGCAAAGCCATAGGCTTATGAACAGAGGGAGGAGAAATGGGCATTCCTAAATATTCCTCTGAGTCCCCTTGGATATCAGTGAGGAGAAATTCTGTCAAAAACGAGCCCTTTTTGAAGCCAGCACCACAGGGGAGAGGCACTGCTGGGAGGGCTCCTCTGCTGCACTCACCACCACACTGGCAGATCAACAAAATGCAGATTCAGGTGTATTTAAGGTTGCTTTTTCTTGGGTTTAAGCTTGACTTGCGTACTCTACAGTCTTGTTGTGTGAAGGACTTCCCCTCTGGGCTCACTAGGATAAAGCCTGCTGCCTGTTTGAATCCTGATTGCTGCTTGAAGTAGGAGGACGTGACTGCTCTGGACAGAGGGGTCAAGGCATCAGTTGGGTTTTGTTTGTGGAAGTTATTTAGAAGGCAGGTATGGTCCCATGCCAGAAAAGGGGATGAATCCCCTAAAGCAGGCAGTGCTCTGTGCAGACTCACTCAGCTCTGGGAAAGCCCCTGTGCCATAAATGCCTCTTCCTTTCTTTCAGTACAACTATTTTTGTCTGTGTTTCACTTGGTGGCTCTGGGAGCACTGTTTGTCTTCTCCCTAATTTTACTCAGGTAAAATTCACTCTGCTTTCCCTGGCTCTGTTTGATTGACACCATCCTTGGGAGGGAGGTGTGTGGGAAGCAAATCCAGGTCTTTGAGGCAGCAGGATGTAAAGCTCATCTGGATGTAAAGCCCAACCTGGCTCCTGGTGTAAATCACACAGCTAGAGCATGACCTGACAAGGACCACAATCTACTGATGACAACTACACTTCACTTTTTGCCCCATCAGGATTTCTACAAAGACTTTTCCCAAAGGAAAAATGTAGAATAAATTGCAATGAAATACAAAATCGTAGATAAACCTGGGTTGGAAGAAACCTCTGGAGATGTCGAGTCTCACTGCTGCTCAAAGCAGGGCTGACATCCAAGTGAGGCTCAGGGATTTTTCCAACGAGGTACAGAAAATCCCCAAACTTAGTTTTTAAACACATTAGTTCCCTGTGGCACTGATAGGAACTCTTTGAATCTCTTTTCCTCAAATAATGTAGAATACATTGGAGTTTTTCCCAATTTGGATCAGAAGAGATGTGCTAGCATGGTAAGAGACAACGTAGGTTTCATTCATTCCTGCTGGTTCTTTCTGCCTCTATGTACGGGAATTTCAAGATTTATACCTTTTATGGAATACTGAAAGACTTGGAATTCTTGTGGAGCACCTGCACACATATCCAAACTTTAATTCAAGCCCCATAAGGTTGATATGGTTTTGCAGTCCGGCTGAATTTTATCCTCGCATCTATCACATTCCCAGGGTGGTGTGCAGGAGCCACTGTTCTCAGGGCATGAGTTACATCTGTACCTCTCTCCAGCATCCTGAATTTTTTCATGTGAGGGGAAAGAAAGGTCTGTGGGGTCTGTCTGCCATTCAGCCACTAATATTGGCAGCTGCAGGTATTTGGAGAATATTATTCTGTCCATCCTTACGTGCTCTACCCAGATTTTTCAGAGATTTCAAGGACACTGAATAAAGCCTTTGTTAAGTCTGTCAAACACCCTCTGTACCTTTTCTTGGAGTCAAAAGGAAGTTGAATTGTTTTAAGCATAAAATTTCAGTCTTTTACAGACTAGAAATTTTTTTGTTGTGGTTTTTTTTCTGGGAAGAAACTCAAGATTCAGTCAAGTGCTCCCATCAGCTTATTTGGAAAGAGAGTGTCTGGCTTGCTTTCCACCTAAAAAAAGAACACAAGACAAAAATTACACACCCTGAAGCATTTCAACTGCAGGTGTCTTTAGCTTAATCTCTCTACCTCTGTTCTCATTAGAGGGTAAATTGCCTTAGCACTGACAATAATCTCTTCCTTTCCTTTTCATGCCTCAGGATGTAAAGCAGCATTTATTGACAAACAAGCAATACCCAGAAAACTCAATTTCGGAGCAAAAGGAAATTCTTTATTACCATTTCTCTGATAAATAAACATGAAATGATTCATCCCCTTCCTGCTCCCATAACTCACAAAAATGCTGCTATGCAAAGGGTGCTGACACAGCAGCTCAGTACAGGCTGGACTAGAAAAATAGGAGAGTAGATGGATGAAAAGATGGTTTAGAAATGCAAAGTGGCGAGCAACCAGCGTAAAAATCTTTTCCTTAAAGTGCTGGAAGAAAATTTCTCTAAGTGCTTGGGTAGCTTCAGCTCTGCTAAGATGAATAAGTGGTGGAATTTTAGAGGAGTGTCTTTACACTTTTATGAGATGTTTTCCTGGGTAATCCACAGGCTGAGTCCACCCACTTTGCCACCTTCTCTGCAGTGTCCATGGAAACACTGGGGTAAAGTTAGAAAGGAAAAAAGCCAAATTGTTTTTATTGACAATGGAGGATCCCCTGGTAACTTTGTCCAACCCTTCAGGTGAGAGGTTCCAATCCTGACACAGGATGTGCAGCCTGGAAAAGGCTGAACCACCCTAATCTAAGGCAGTGTGAGCAAGGCTGTTACTTCTGTGTAAAAGAAGTTGTGAGCTAAAGAAATCTGATGCAGAGAACTGCTGTGGGAAGGGACTTTGGCTGATAGTCAGCAGGGCCAGAGAAAATAAGACAAGCAATCCTGGCTGAGCCACAGTAGGCCCACCAGCATGTGTTTTAATTAGGTACTGCACAAGTGAAGCATTATTCTGTAAAATTTCAGACTCTTTGAAACTGCTGGGGCTGATTTCTGCAATATTTAGAGGAGTATTAACATGGGTGACTAACAGGTCCTCCAGCTCTCCTGCCTGGAAGAGCTCTTGTGTACAATAAGGCAGCACACACAGCTTTGATTCACACTCTGGGAGCCAGATATTCATCACAGGGAAGTGTTGCCAAAGGTGGCACTAATTAATTGCTGTGAACAAGACATGCTTCAGAAATCAAACTCTCTCATGCCTAAAGCCGGTGCCTCTCAGCGAGGATTTAAGGGTGTGGGGCCAGAGCATCGGTCACTGTAAACGGACATAATCCTGTGGCAATGAGGAACAGCAAAGTGTATGGCAACTTGTAACATCTGCAGGGTGATTCCTTCTGTTGTTAAAGACTGGATGGGATTCGTGTCACCTAATTTCAGTTATCTGTAATGCCCATCTGAACTCACTGTTTTCAGCTTCTTTCACAGAAAAGGGAAGAAACAGACAAAAGTGGGATGGGAGTCCTCAGACGGGCCATAGACACTGAGTTTAGGGTGTGGTGAAGTGAAGCTGGGCTGCTCTGACTGTGCTGCTCAGATGTGCACTGACTGCAAAGAGGGAACGGAGAAACCAGATCAGTTGTAGGCACTTTAGAAATAATGGCTTTATTCAGCCCAGTCCTACCTATGATGGTAATTAGTTGAGCCAGAAGATGTCTTAGGAACTGACATCTCATTTCCTATGTCCGTGTTAAAAGTTTAGGGTCCCATCTTGTGAATGTCTTATGCAGAGACTGAAATGCGAACAGGAACCTCTGCTTAGTATTCAGTCTGTGTGCTTGCATTTATTTCTATTTATCAACACAATTTCTAGACCCACTGTTTACCACATGGAGCTTTGTGCTGCTGCTGGCTCCAGTGGCTCGCAACACTGAGACAGCTGAAGGGCAAGAAGGAAAAGGAAAAAAAATCAAGATGTGCAAGGCCCTCGTTTCTCTTTTCTACCAGAAGATAAATATGTTATTTGTTTATTTGTTTGTTGTTACTTGTTTATTTATCAGTTTCTTGGCAGCAAGGTTTTTGCAAGCAGCTTATTTACCACTGGAAATACTGCAAAAGCAAACACATCCAGGGTAACTGTTATGTGTCCAACCTGAGAGTCCTAACTCATGAGAATGCCTAATTCTAATTTATTTAGAACATATAGCACTGGCACAGATTGCCCAGAGAGGCAGCTCCATCCTTAGAAGTGTCCAAGGCCAGGTTGGATGGCACTTGGAGCAACCTGGGATAGTGGAAGGTGTCCCTGCCCATGGCAGGGGGTTGGAATGAGATGATCTTTAAGGTCCCTTCAAATTCAGACCATTCTGGGATTCTGTGATATTCAGTTTTAAGCCTGAAGTAACACAAAAATGCATTTGCTTCCATGCTTTGAGTCACTTCAGGCACTCAGAATGGGGAAAAAAACTGCAGCAAGCACAATCCAAAATAGAAGGCAGCTATTCCTGGGAAAAGAGTGATGCTTTTCTTCAGGGATGACACAGCACCATTAGGCTAGCGATGAAGAGAGATAAATTATGTTGACAGCTGAATTCGAGGTAAGTGGATGTAGAAAATCCCCATTTCACGCATTCTTCCACTCGCTGAGCCTAGTTCTCCCGTGTGTACCTCCAGTGTGGATTCGCTGAAACCCACATGGCTACAGAGTGTAAAATGGGAATATTATTGCTGTGACTGACAAATGAATATTTGTAAAACTGCTTCTGATTCATTTACCTGCCAACTGCTGAGTCAAATTTCAAATCCTCTCCACTAACACTGACAGTGTCAGGCAAGAATGACAAGAAATATCATTAACTTTTTTGTTTGTTTGCTGTGCTGTGAGCTTCCAGAGAGCCTGCAAACAGTCCTTGGGGGAAAAAAAAAAAAAAAGAGAAAAAGAAGTGATTTCCAAACCTTTCACTAGAAAAGGTAAGTGAGCAGCATTGTCAGATGATGGCAAGAAATAAAACAAACATTGCACTGGCAAAAAAAGTTCTTCCAAGGAAATTCCTGACTTGCTGAGTGATAATCCCACACAAGGAAATCCTAAAGCAACTTGGCAGACCTGGGGCCAGAAATGCTGACAGCTCAGCTGCTAAAATAATTGAGATCTCAAGGAATTCAGAGCAGCCTGTCAAGGGAAGGATCCTCCCAAAACTTTGTCTGGTGAAGCTGCACTTCAGCAGGGTAGTTTCTAAGGCAATGATGAAGCTTGTCAGAAACGAGAGTGAGCCCCAAGAGACATCTCTATTTGGCAGAAAAGTACTTTTTTGGTTTCACTGGGTTCACTAGATCTCCACTGACTATGATATGAGCTCAGCACTACAATATTGAGACACCTCCAGGTATTTATCTCAGTCCACAAGAGAAATCCTGTCCATACTAACATTTAAACTGCAGGACTTGATTGGGTGTCTGAGCTTCAAGACAGGATGAAAGCTACTCAGGCTTGTAAGGGGACATGGCAAGCTGAAGATGAACAACTTATTTGAGCGCAAAAATCCAGACATAATAATTGATTCAGAAAGATACAGAGAGGAAGGGAAATGGGAGAGGAGACGAACAAGTTACATGAATTTCTTTGCAAAGCAGTAAATCTCCCAGTTTTGCTTTACGTTCCCAAAAGTATTGTAATAAAGGGTTTTTTTATTGAGGCCTTAACAGTAACCTATAAATTATTTCAAGC
Source organism: Oriolus oriolus (assembly GCA_013400235.1). NCBI lineage: Eukaryota > Metazoa > Chordata > Aves > Passeriformes > Corvidae > Oriolus > Oriolus oriolus. Next base: position 834,517 of record VXBT01003842.1, on the reverse strand, counting down.
TAAAAAGACTGCGGGGTTTAGCCCTTAAATTGTGTTATTTATTTTATCTTTAAGACTGCTAGTATAAAAAAATCACCCCTTGGAGAGTGAGCATGGTATGAAGACATTGCCTGCCAGGTGGGAAAACAAACATAAAATTTAGGAAAGGATCCCAAAAACTACATCCTGAAGAAAGAACTTCAGCAGAAAGTACATGAGTCAGATTTTAGTGTAATCACAGTGGATTAAAGCTGGATGCAGGAACTCTCTCAGTCTTCATTTGATTGTCTAGTGCCAGCTCTCCTTCAGTGTCGTAAAATGCAGGTGAACACTTCAATATAAATTCAAAATGTAGAAGACATTTCTGATAAAAGAGTGAAAGAGGGAGGCTGAACCACGCATTTCTCTCTGCTATTTGGAAATCCAAGATTTATTTCCACAGAAGTAACTTGAAAGTTTTTGGGAAATAATCAAGTTGTACCAAGAATCCAGAAAAATGTCAGCTCTTCCTAGAGGTGTGGCTCTGCTTAATCAGTGTGGCTTGAAATTCTGAGCCCAAATTATGCGCTTCCTCTCATGACACACTTTCCTCCTCCCCCATTTTTAAGGTGAAACATCTCTTGGTAATACATTTAAACATATTTTTAATATTTATCTCTGAAACTGCTTTGCCAGGGAACTCTGAACAGTGTCCAGGTTGCCAGTGGTCCTTCCCAGCCTTCAGCAAGGCACCTGAAAGCCCAAAAGACCCAGATCAGCATCCCCAGATGTGGCAGCTTTGTTGTCCCACAGCTGGCTGGGGAAAGGGGAACATCTGGCAGGGTCTGCAGCCACCAGAACAATTCTCCCAGCCCATGTGGGCTCGGTGCTCGCTGAGGTTTGTGGCGCCCTTGGGAAGAGAAGAATCCCAACTGCATCTCCCTGGCAATGAGATGTGCCAAACACCAGACTCCAGGGAAAGCCCTGTGTTATTCCATGAGAATACAGGGGCCACATGAGTTCCACAGCAAAGAAAGCCAGAAAATCTATTTTATGTCAAAAGGGTGATGCATTCACCTCATTTTCCTTCTTTCTCCCCACTCCCAAGGTTTACACTACACCCCAGAGACTTTGCTATCAGGAACCATTTCAGACAACGGAACTTTCTTTAAATATCACTGTTTTTTCCTCCATCCTACTTACATCCCTCCTTCCAGTGCAATAGCAAGTACTGACCTACTGAGGAGGAAGAAGCTCTGTGCCTTTGCCTTGTCAGAGTAATCTCTGTTTTCCTGAGCCGTGCTCGTTACCGACTCTGACCCACCATTATTTCAGGAAACCATCACATTCATAATTAATAAGAACCCTCCAGCTAACTTTCCTCCTTTGCAGAAATTATTCTGGTTTCAAATGTCATCGTGGCATTCTCTCATTCTGCAAGAAGCAGGGGGAACTCCTCCCATTCTTTCTCCCAGCCTGGCCTTTTCCAGGTCTGGCACACCCAGATCAATTTCCCTGCCTCTCTGAAACAGCTGAAACCGATGCAGTCAGGAGGGACCAGGGCAGCAGAACACTTCAGAGAATTGTAGCTGTTCTGAGCTGTCACATCTCTGAAAGGGGTCTAACTTGATTAGTTTAGGGGATGAATAAAACATCTGATACATAATTAAAATTTGATTTACTCAGATCCTGCACAAGAGGCCTAAAACCTCTCCAAGTTCCAAATGGGGACCCATAGAAGAGGTCTCTGGAACTCACCTGGAGGGACATATTTGATATTTTCTGATGTTTCCCTTTAACTGAGAGACATCTCATTCCTCTGTGAGGTCCTCCAATGTTTCAGAGAGATAAAGCCGGCACCTGATTCAGCCCAATTTCACCCTTTGGTTACTCACGTCTTGTGTGATGCTTGTGGTTATTATTAGAACTGTTTTTCAAGTTCTTTCATTGTATTGCAGAAATTCCTCAGCGTCATGGACAGGGCAAGGACCTTGCTGTGTTAGATGCGACCCCAAGAGCTGGCAATTCCCTTCTTCCAGCGAGGATTCTTTCTGTACAGCTTCACCACCGAGAGCAGTGAGAATACTTAGACTTGAAGTTCTTTCAGGAGCTTTAAAGAGGAATAAAAATCACCACCAAACAAGCAAAAGGGGTTATCCTTGTATGGGCATGACTGCAAGCCATGTCTGAAATTCATCTGGGCAAGAACTGAGCAGCTGGATCCTTGCCATGGAGACTCACTCCATCCAGCTGATCAGAATTTTCTTCTCCTGCATTCCTGAGTCTCTGAGTATTGATCTCAGGGGTCTTGGTGTGTTTCCTGAAAAAACAAGGCTTACATTTCCCATGCCACATCCACACGTGGCTGTGTGGGTATCTGTTTCTGTACGTCTCTGTTTCCATGTAAACCTTGACCAACCTCACCCATAAATCCAGCCAGTAGGATGAAGGATCCTACAAGTTTTATCAAAGGACATGGCTGGGAGAAGAGTCACCTGACTGAAGGAAAAGCTGCAACATGAGCTCTGCCCTAAAAGAACTCCAGAGTATCCAAAGGGGACTGACCGGATAAGCAACCCAGATGACAAAAATCTTTGGTTGGACTTTGCAACCCAGCTGCAAGGAGAAAAGCCCCGGGCACGAGACTGCGGGAATGATTTGTTTAATCCTTAGATAGTCACAATTTGGGGTTGTTTCGCTCTGTTTCAATACAACTTTTAAGATTACGAGGCTCTGGACAGTGCAATAAACACAGATAAATCATAACAGAAAGTCATGGAAAACCTTCCTGGTTCCAGGGCACTTGATGTCTGTGCAGATGCAGCTCCAGGCCTCCTTTACCAATTCCCATGAGTTCATGGAATCCTGTTGCGTGTGAGTTTCCAGTCCCGGAGGTGGATGTTTAAATGCAATAAAAATTTGGGCTGGATTTATTCCTCCTTTTTGCATTTTCATGAACAAACTCATATTAATTGGAAGCATGCAACTTTGGGATATGGCTTTGTTTTCTTTTAATAATGAAAGGAAACAAATGCTGGTGTGCAACAGGCTGAAAAGGGAAAACTAGGCAAGCCTAAATATTTAAATGTATTCAAACTGTTGAATAACCAGAGGAAAAGGGAAAATAATGCTGCTTTGTGAAAACTTTTGCCAGTCTCTTAGGAGGATTCCAAGTTTTCTAGTGTACATAAGTGCCCATCTCCTTGCTGTGATGTTCATGATGCACCAAATGGAATTCCTGAAGGAAATTAGGAATGTAAGCATCCCTGTAGTGTTTTAGAGAGGGCCAGAAGCTGTTTTAAGCCTTTCTGAGCAAACGACAAAAAGCAAAATAATTCAGCAAGGCCTCGAAGGTGACCAGGTGTTTCTGCATCTTGCTAAGCTGTTGTAAACCCTGAGAATTTGTTGGAACTCTTTCCTCTGTGCCACTGTGACCTTTGTGGAAATTGATTTTGATTAAAAATAACCCCAGCAAACAAGGAGAGTGGTGGAAAGACACTGTCTTGGGGAGGAAAAGGCCCTGTCTCCCTGAAGGAAACAGCTGGCCACAGGTGACTCCTCAGGCAGGGCATGGCACTGCTCCCTGAGGAAATCTAGCTGGGACGGGAAGGAGCTGGTCCTGTCTGCTCCTGCCCCAGAACTGTGACAGAGGGCTGTGTGCCTCAGGACACAGCTGAGCTTTTGGGGACAGTCCCAGCTGCGGCTGGGAGAAGGTCCTGACTGTGATTCGCACACAGCTGGCTGTCCTCTGGGCAGATGGGATGAAGGAGAGGGGAAAATAGTCTTATTAGGCTCATTGCTGGCACTGGAAAAAATTTGGCCTGATGCCCACACCAAACAATTCCACAGACACATCCATTGTCTGGAGAGGCCCAACTGGATGTGGAGGGCAGGGAGTGATAACTCTGCTAGACCCAGGAACTGGGCCCCAGCAGGGTCAGGCATTCAAATCTATAAGATTCCCATTCCCAGAGCACCAACATCCACCCCAGAGCAAAGAGAGGGCCAGAGGCCCCTTGGGCAAGTGGGCAGGAAGATAAGGGGTGATACTGTTTTGCCTTTGCTTGCACAGGGGTCTAGCCCAGCTAGTATCTGTAGATAAGAGCAGGACAAATGTCTCATGTTTCAGAAACCAAGGGCACAAAAACCTGGCTAGAAGGATGTATGTACTGTTGGGGAGTCTTAAAAGGCTTAGTGCTGGGGAAAAAAGGGCTTCCCATTGCAGCTGGGGAACAGCAAAGGAGATGCCCTACAGGCTTGGAGACTTCAGGAAAGGTGTGCTGATGAATTTGGTGACCAATAAGCCAGAAACTTTTTGCCCTGGGGAACAGAGGAAGATGGGAGATTTGCTTCCTATTATTTTGGAGGTGGAGATCCTCATCACACCTGGTAATGTTGCATCGTGGGCTTGGGGGGTGTCCCCTCACTCCTGGAGGATGGACAGTTCAGAGTGCACAGTGTCAGGGAGAATTCTTCCTTTTCTTCTCAGGCTTGTAGGGGGTCACAGAATCATAGAAAGACTTGGGTTGGAAGGGATCTTAAGGATCATCCTGTTCCAAGCCCCCTGCCATGGGCAGGGACACCTTCCACTATCCCAGGTTGTTCCGAGCCCCGTCCAACCTGGCCTTGGGCACTTCCAGGGATGGGGCAGCCACAGCTTCTCTGGGCAACCTGTGCCATGGCCTCATCACCCTTCACAGGGAAGAATTTCTTCTTAGTATCCAATCTAAACTTTTAGCTTAGAAAGTGCCCTATCACTATGTGCTCAAGCAAAGAGCTGCTCTCCATCTGTTTATAAAACACCTCTAATGCACTGTGCGCACAATGCAGTTTGTACCTGGGCAGTGGGGGAAGCCTGTTGCTCCTGAAAGTTTAAGGGCAAAGGAGTTAACATTTTACCTAATTCCTGGCAGGATGGGGTGGTAGTGAAGGGATTATTAATGCTCCTGGGGGGGCTCTGGGGGGTGTGTGTGCATTGCACCTAATTTTGGACAATGATCCCCACTGCACCCAGAGCCTGGGCAGGGAGAATCCTCTTGCTCCTGGAAACTTTGGAGGCGGTGGAATTTCCAGTATATGGGAGGGTGGAGGAGGATCCCCGTTATTTCTGGAAGCTGGTGTGGAAGGCGTCCCCGTTGCTTGGGGAAGAGGGATCTCCATCACTCTCAGTGCTCGGGGAGGGGGTTCCCCATCGCTCCTGGACGAGTGCGGGCGCTGCGGTCCCGCTTCCACGCAGCGCCCGATGGAGGGGGGAATCCCTCTTGCTCTCGGAGCGGGGGGAGAGGAGGGTCTCCCTCGCTGCTGGAGGCTGTGAGGGTCGCGCTCCCCCGGGGGCCCCCCGCCGCCTCCATCCCCGAGGCATCCTGGGCGGAGGGCGGGCTCGGCTCCCCCTTCTCCCTCCCTCCCTGCCGGGGGTTTGCCCTGGGACGCGCCGGCGGCGCCGGGCTCGGCTCCGGGACGGCGGGCAGGGGTCAAGGGCAGCAGGCGGGGGGCGATGCCGGCGCCAGGGCAGCGCCGAGGGTCCGGCTGAGCCCCGGGCACCCCCCGAGCCCTCATGGCAGGGCGGGCGCCTCAGCGCAGCCTCCCCGCGGCAGCGGCCGCCGCGCTCCTGCTCCTGCCCGTAAGTGCCGGGGACGGGGACGGGGCGGGGGGTGCGGGACAGGGACAGGGACAGGGACAGGGACAGGGACAGGGACAGGGAGGGAGCGGGGGGGACGCCCCACGGCCGCGGGGAACACAGCGGGGCTGCCCCGGGCGCTCGGGGACCGTGCCCCGCGCCCTCGCAGGTGCGAATCCAGGCCCTGGGACACCCCGGGCGGGCGGCACCGCTCCCGGCCAGGTGCTGCCCGTGCTCGGGGATCCGTCCCCGTGGCCCTTTCGTGCTCCATCGCAGGTGCTCTCACAGACACGCTCTGCCCGCTCGCCTCTGGGTCGCCCCAGAGCCCCTGGGCTTAACCACAGCCCTTCTTAGTGTCCCCTTCCGTGTGAAACAGCCACTTTTCTGTGCCAGAAGCGGTCCGAGCACAGGGACCGCACTGGGGTGGCAGCTCCTTGCCCCAACGGGAAGGGGCTTTCGCTCCCTGCCGGTGCCCGGTGTCCCCGGGCTCTCTCCCGGTGTCTCTCCGCGCACCATGTGCTCCAGCAGGGATCAGCAGCCAGGGTGGCGAAGGGCAGGGCTCAGCCCACGCATCCATCCGAGCACTTGCTCCGAGTTTCTCCGGAGTGAAGCGCGCAGGAAGCTTTTCCGCGTGGTCCTACTCCATCACGAGCATTCCCCTGGGTGATGCAGGGATGAGGTGGAGATAAGGTTGGCCTCTGTCGGACTGGACTTCAGACAGCTTTCCCAGTGCTTTTTGGTGGCTTGTTTGTTTTGAGCGGCGGTTTCAAGTGTGGTTAAGTCAGACTTGAAAAGAAAATGTGAGAGGTTAAGCAGGAGTAACATTGATCCTGTGCAGAATTTGTAAAGCTGTTCCCACAGCTTTAAAAAAGTGGCAGTGACCCTTCTGAACTGCAGTGTAATTGGTCTATCTTTAACATTTCCTCAGATAAAGAAAATCTATTCTATTTCCTTAAACACTGTCTATTTTGGTTTGGGGTTTGTTTGTTTGTTTGTTTGGAGGGGTTGTTTGTTTTTTTGTCTAATTTAGAAAGAGAGGTAGAGGAAAGCCAGGTCAACAACAGGCTTCAGAGAGAAGCTACAATTTCATTTTAAATTCTTTTTTGCAGTAGCTTTCTTTGAAGTGAGAGAATACTTTCTCACCTCTGCCAGTGTCTTTTTTTTAATCCTCAAAAAAAGGGAGAGATCAGTGCACATGGGATCACAGTGGCATGGATCCACACACTTGCTGTTTTCAACCCCAAGCCACTTTGTCCTAATCTTTGTTTCTTAGTCCCTTTTCTCTTCCAGGCTGTTTTCTCTTATTGATTTATTTTGGTCCATAAAAATATCTCAGTTTGTCTTTAGAGTGTGGGACTTGCCAGTGAGCTTATCAAAAGTACTCAGTTACCGAATATTTAGTCAGACTAATTCTTTCTTAATGAATCAAAAATTGTCATGTGCTTCCTCTGTGGATATAATCTATATAAACAAAACTGCCTCAAAAGAAAGGGAAAAAAAAGGTAGATTAAGGATCAAAATGTGAAGTTTCCATAAAGTGTGTTTAATCCAAGAAATGTGAACTCTGAGTGTGTTCTGTGTGTTTTTGTAGAGGAGCTTGTTTGGGTGGAACATGCTGGTGTCTGATAGGGGCTCGTGTACACCTGTGTGGGAAATAACATTTTGAATCTTCAGCCTCAGAACAGCTCTGGTTGCTCACGCTGTAGCAGAAGCTTTTGCTGCTCCTTTGGGGAGTGTTTTAATCCCTGAATGTTGTCAGTAAATCTGGATCTCTGCTTTACAGCTGGAGGAAACTTTACACCAAGAAGCTTAAGAGCAGTGTTTTAAAACTTTGGCTCCAAGCCAAAGCTCTTAAGTTCTTGTTTAACTTGAAAACACTCAAAAGTGGACTCAAAGTCAGTGACTTTATTCACATTTGTGGATTTGAGGAAAGGAATAGCTGCTTGTGGGAGCAGGCCCTTACCCAATTTAGGAAGTTTAAGTTTTCACAGCAGTCCAGCAATTGTGTTTTATGGGAGCTGCAGGTTTGCAACGCCCACGAGATGAGGCAATTTTCTGGTACAGAATTAGATCTGCCACATGAAAATGCTGGTGCAAATGACCTGACAGATTTCACAGGGCTGGTCAGCAAAAGGGTGAAGACTTGCACTGAGATTTATGTTCTCTTAAAGGGGTTCTGGACGTATGATACACTTGAAAACACATCTGACTGAATGTGGGAAATAAAAAACAAACCATAAAACGAAGACAAATGAGTCTTACGACATTTTTATATAAAGTCCTTGCTAAGTTCACGTAATTTGGAGAGGGGGGATTATTCATCAAAACCAAAAGCAAAGCTTGCTATAATTTATTTGTTCTCCTGGAGCTGTTAAAAGAGCCAGGGCAGTGTGAGTGCATCAGGCAGTGATGACAAGTTAAATAGTATTCCTGGTCTGAGGCTGCCAAAATTCAGCCCTATTGTGAATTAATGCAGCATAAACATCTCATCAGGAGAAGCCTTTGCTGGGGTAGTGCTTTGTCAGGGTTTAGTCTGTAACCATCCCGTGGCAATTATTGGATGTTGGAGGGAGGTGGCTGTGTGCGGGTGTTGGCTGGCCGTAGTTTTGCCATAAAACATTGCAGTGATGATGTTCATCCCTGCCCTTAGCCAACAAGAAAGCAGCTTTAGCTTTTGTGCATATAAGGCATCTGCTTACATATTATTATCCTGTCAAGAGCAGAGGAAAAGTCGTGATTAAGTCCTCTAAATTCTCTGACCCTCATATTCCAAACCAGAGCGTGGTTGTGGAGGAAGAGAGAGCTGGGATCTCTTTGCAGGCTGTGCATTGTCAGGTGCAGAATTTTAATTCCAGCCTCACAGATTCTAACTGCACTGGTACATCAGCATCTCCAGGAAAGCTCTCCAGCCTTCAGAAGAAATGCCAGAGAGTGACTTGTGCTCATGTGATTGAGCTCCTTCAGCTTCTAAAACAGGGAGGTGCTGTGCAGGCTGTGCACAGAGAAGGTCCATGGTACTCCCTAGCTCTCAGATCATTCCCGGGAACTGTTTGAGACACCACCAGATTGCTTGGGGCAGAAACGTGGCCAGGAGCCATCCTAAAAATTTAACAGTATAAATGATTAAGGACTTAAAACAGGCCTTTGCACTGCTTGATTTATTGGCTTAGATGGAGAGTGCTGTGCTGCCATCGCTCAGGGCTCCACGTCAGCGCCCCAGGGAGGGATTTTCCTCTCAGGACTACTCTTCATTTACTGCAGGTTACTGCAGATTACTGCAGGTTCCTGCTGCTGATGTGCTGCTCTGAGAGATTCACCACGAGAAAAACAGGGTAGTGGATGATACGAACTTTTGAAGGAAGCGTTTTTCTGTTTTCTTTTTATTTTCATTTTGCCCCATATATTAGTAAACCAAGTATTTTAAAAATACTGTATTAGAACAAACACTTGCACATTTCTATGTTCTTTTAATAGTTCTGCAGATCTTACTTTTTGGGGAGAGGGGGAGGTGAGGAAATGTGGGTGGTAACAACAGGCTGCACATGCTGCTGAATCTGTTCCTTTTTAGTTTATATCACTTTCAGGTTTTGCAGCACTGCAAGCCCAAGAAGGAGATTTAGGGGGAAAGCTGATTTACTCTAGATTAAAAGTTTATCCAGCAGATGACTTTCTTGCAGGGATTTTCTTTTCCACACCATGTCCATAAATTGCAACAGATATGTCCATATCCTTCTTTCTTACAATTTAGAGCACTTTTTATCCCAATTGTAGTCTGCTCTTCCTTAAAGTGCAAACATTAATTGTTGGATGTAAAGCTGGAGCTGTCCAGCGAGCCACTGGCACCTCCCTGCCTCCTGTGGATACTCAGAGACCTGTGTTAAAGCATTGCAAAAACATTGTCTTTGCCTCCTTATCTTTCTGTTCATGACAACTAAATACTTTGTGATGGTTTGCTTTATTAAAGTATTTCTTTATACAGAATTGCTTTCTTTTACTGGTAATAAATGTTTTAATCTCAGCAGCCTCGAAAATAGCTGTATTTGATTTAAGTTGGCAAGTGTTGGGTAAAGTGTTTCAATTTTCTTCTCTGAGGAGCTGGATAAATTTGGCTGTGGTCCTTGTTACAAGAGAAGGCAAATAGAAAGTAGATCAGTCAAGTGACAGAACTGTCCTTCAGGTGACTGTCTGCTTGGATCTCATCAGTCACATCCAGATACATGAAAATTTCATTTCCAGTTCGTGGTGCCAGCATGGGGATATTTGTTACCACGTGCTGTGGTAAGCACTGCTCAATTCTCTGGCCCTGGGATCATCTAGGTTGGCTCCCACAAGCAGATGTTGTGCTGGATCTTCTCAAAGCCTGGTCCATTTGGAAAGGGCTGTGGCAGGGACAGAGAGAACCACTTCACAGAGATGGATTTCAATGTCCTGTCCTGACCTCTGTCTCCCAAGTCCCTCACTGCTGTGCAGGGCAGCCCACATTGAGAGTCAGGTGCTGGAGTGTGCTGCTCCTTCCCTAGATTGGCAGCTCTGTTGTGGAGCCCAGTGGGTGGAGAACTTGGAATTTGCCTTTCCAAACATCCCTTAAGCCTCATGTGCTTGCACAGAAACTCAGCATGTTTTCACTAAATAAGAAGGAAAATCCATTTGATAATTCAAGAGCTGAAAAGTACTTCTTCTGTGGAGCTGTAAGAAAATGGAAGTAATTAAATGAAGCTAATTAAAGCTTCTATAAACGTTGGCATAACGCTGGCTGAGTAACTGTCCACTCTGGGCTGCGTATGCCGGGAAAGTAAATAGTGAGTAATGCAGCTGGAGATTAAAATACATTAGCTGTCCTCACTGCAATGCTAAACCCTTGCCCTGGTAACAGCAGCTGAAGTGCCAGAGGACTGGAGAGGAGCCGCTTGCCTCCGAGGGCTGTGGGATCATCCCTGTTGCTGTTCCCCAGGTCCCTGGGATGTGGGACTTGCTCAGTGCTGTTATCTCTGCACTGCCATAGTTTGGGAAGTGCCGTCCTCTGGCCGGGGTGGCTCTTCCAGTGCAAAGGAAGGAGGAAAGGAGGCAAAAGGGAAGGAAAGGAAGTGTGCTGATGGGCCTGAACAGGTTTCCTGTGGGGCTGCCAGCCAGGCTCTGCTCGCTGAGGTATCGATTCCCTTTGAGTGGCAGGAGCAGATCCCAGGGCCCGGGCATGGCTTGGGTTTCAGGGGGCTGATGCCAGCAGAGGCTCCTGAGCCACGCCAGGGCTGTGCTGGGCAGTGTTGCCATCACAGCTCTTCCCTTGCTGCTTCCTCTCTCCAGCGCACGGGGCTGCTGAGAGCAGCGCAGTCCTCCCAGTGCTCGCTTGTTTTGTGAGCAAACATCCCTGCCAGGGACCAGGCTGGTCCTTCTGCTCTCAACTGGCTCTTCCAAAGCAGAGAGGAAGCCCAGGGTGTCCCCTTGGCTGCTGAGAATGGTGTCTCAGAGCTCAGGAAAGAATTTTGACCAGGTGTGCTTCCAGTCAGATGCGCTGAGGATCTCTCCTCATCCTGCCTCAAAAGCCACCTGCTGGGAGATCAGCTGTTCATTCCAGCTTGATCTTGAGACACCTTCCAAGGTGTAAGAATCCCCTCCTTTATCAAAACAACTGTCTTCATGAAGATTTGAAGTCTTGTCAGGGTTGCAGTATTTCTTTCCTTCAGACAGAAAAAAAATATTAAAAGAAAATTCTATCTTTAAATACAGAAATAATAAAGAATATCTTTTCATAGTATTTGGTATAATATTTTAATAATGATTGTGTGAATAGAGTCAAAAATCTTAGGAGCGTGAGTGAGAGAAACCTCAGAGCCTCTGGATTGGTGATTATTGTTCAAGATAGGGTCTGTAAGCTGTCTGCTGCATTGCCAATGGAAAGGTTTGGGGAATAATTGTTATTTGTGACTCTTTTTGCCATAGAGACTATAGAATCAAGGAATGAAAAAATAATCTGTGCTGGAAGGGATTGCCAGAAGTCTCTTGTCCAGTCTCAAAGCAGGGTTAATTCCAAAACCAAATCATTCTCGTCCAGTTAGGCTGTGAAAATCTGCAAAGATGGAGCTCTCACAACATCTCTGAAATGTCTTTTTACAACATCTCTTTTCCAATGCTCAGTCGTTGTCATGGTGCATAATTTTTTCTTTATGTTCTGTGAGATTTTCCCTCGCTTCAGCTTGTGAGTGATGCCTGTCTCGTTGCTCTGCTGTCAGCTCCTGAGAGGAATCTGACTCCTCGGAGAAGAGTCTGTGATTCCCCTTCAGGTAGTGAAAGGTAATTCCAGACCTGGAGTTAAATTTCACTGATACTTGCTTTTCAAATATAAGAGTGGGCTCCAGCCCAAGAATTAGCAGTTTAAGGAGAGATGGAGAGAAAGTTCACTGCTGATATCCAGTGCCACCTCGCTGGCTCATTTTTAGATCACTGTCAGGAAATCTTGGGTCAGAGGAACATTTTTGGAGGATACAGAGGTACCACTGTTGGCATTCTGTGGAAAGCTGAGCAGATATGAGCTAATAAAGTCTTGATCCAGATGGGTTTTTTACCTTTTTCAGGTGGCAAAGACCTGAAAACCAAAGATTAGGAGCTCAGATTTGTTGATCCGGAGCTGGGTGAGCCTGTGAAGGGCAGCCTCGGAAGTGCAGTGGCAGTGGTGACAGTGGATGGGTCCTTGCAGAGGCTGTGCATGTAGATAAGAGTTAAATGAGGTATTGGCATTCACTTGGGTAGAAATGACTTTTAAACTTGAGCTAGTCTGGACTCCCTGAGTGTTTTGTCTCCAGTGCGTGAGTTATCTCACCCTGAAATAGATGTTTAAAAAGCACAAATGATGGATTGTTCCTTGACAGTGCTTCCCTCTTCCACTGAGCATTAGGGAGCCTGAAGCAAAGCCTGCTGGAATAGGGGGGTGAAGTGAATCACATTTGAGCTGCTGAGAGGATCCATGGGAATGGGAATTGGGTGGGAAAAAATTACTCCCAGGTTTGGTGTGCAGACCTAAGGAGAGGGCAGACATGGAGGCAGGAGTACTGTGAGGGGCTTGTTCCCCTTCCAGACTCTTAATATGGTACCCACAGGTGTGGGGAATGAACAACAAAACCCTTCAAGGATGTGAAATTGAAAAGTCTTTCCGTTAAACGGTTTTATTTCAGGAGAGCTGCAGTTTGTGATTTAAGTGCCGTTATGCTCATATATAACACCTCAGGTTGCTTTGGAAGGGCTTGGAGACCTGGTTGGACAAGTGCAGCTCATGGGTGGCCTTAAGCAGGTTTGGTTTGTATCCTGTGACTCAGAAAATCCCTCAGCACCTGTGTGGCTTTCAGCGGATGAAGAACCTCCCCTCTAAAAGCTTCTTCAGCAGAGCGTGTAGGCAGTGCTTACTGAAGGCAGATCTCCAAGTTTCAAAGACAACACTGAAGTTCAGTGGTGGGCTCAGTGTAGCAGATGCTCAAGGGTTTTTTTAATTTATTTTTGCATAAAGATTGATTTAATTTCATGCCTTAGAACTGAGCATGTGTTTAGTTGCTTTATTGAACTGGGGTCCTAATTCCCATTCCATGCAGACTTTTAGTCTTTTTTTCCAGACTTCCTGGAAGAGCTGCAGAGTACATCTGGCCTCTAAGATCATGGAGCAGTGTCTCCTGGAGCATTTGGTGTTCTCTAGCAAGTAGCAATGTTTTATGTGGCCGCTTGGATTGACTCGGAGGGAGTTTAAAGAGCTGAAGGATGACTTGAAAAGGAGCCTGTTTTTCTTGAACTTTGCTCGGAGTCTTTCCCTCTGCTGTAACCTTAGCTGGCTCTGGCTTCAGGTTGCAGGCTCCTGTGAAAACTTGTATTTAGACTTTCTATCCCAAATGGAAATTATTTTTCTGGTGAGTTAGAGCCAAACGATTGTAGGCTGCCAAATGCTGCTGCACGAGCGATTTTAAGTCACTGGGTTGAGAAAGGCCGAAAACATCTTGATGCAGAGGGCTGACCTCTGTGGTTCTCAAAAAAGCAAAGTATTTCCAACACACTGGCCCCCTTAGTACTCTTCTTTAATAAGGATCTCTTTCACATGCATCTTGTGGATGAAGTAACCTCATGGCAGTGGATATAAATCCATCCTGGCCACTGTGAAGATGACTTTCCCCTCCTCTCCTGTGCTAATCTCTGTTTTTGTCTTGAAGTAGCAGCTTTCACTCTCCTGATTGTGCATATTCCTTCAGGTGATTAGTAGTCAGCAAATATTCCAGCTCTCCTCATTCTCTCCCATGTGTTGCCATCTCTTACAAGGAACGAGCTGCTCAGATGAATGCTGGCATTTGTTACAAGAGCATTCCAAGGAATATCTGGTGGTTTTTTTCTCCCAAAGTGTTTGTTTCCCCACACCAGTGATGTAGAACTTGCCAGATACCCACCTGCCCTGGAAACTCTTCCCCAGCTGTGTTCAGAGTATGGATTTTGTCAAGGAAGTGCGGGATTCTCTTTGATTTTGCTGCGTTGAGCTCTTTCACTAATTACAATTTCATTGTGAAGTTAGAAGCATGTTTTTCCCTAAAATGAGCTTCTGCGGAGACAAACTAACAGTGTTTTCATTTAATTGGGCCACTGTTCTGACAATGTCCTTCCCAGAAGTCAGGGTGAACACTCAGTCTCATTGTGGAGATGGGGTAAATTTTTTTGCCTTGTCTTATTGAAGAACTGAAAATTAAAGGCAGGTTTTCCTTTTCTCTCTCTCTTTTTTTTTCCTGAATTCTGGGGCAAAACTACTAAGCAGCAGCTTTTCTGTGTGCTGAAGACAGTTTTGCTGCAATTTTGATGTTGAAACGAGGTAGCATTTGCAGCCTCAGATATTTCAAAGAAAACCATGGGAAAAATGGAAGCAGGAGTCTTAAGAGCAGTGGAGCTTCCCAGAGATGAAGGGTAGGAAGAAGCATCCTCCTGACACGATCCGTGCCACTGCCAGAGGTGGTTTCTCAGGAGTAGAAAATGCTTTGGCTTTATAGAGAGCACAGTGGATAGTTCAGGCTGAGACTTCATTCTTGTGTGGCAAAGAAGACATGAGATGGACCCTTCCCTTGTCAGCTGTGGACTGAGCACATTTTGTGGTTGATAACTCCCAAATTTTCCCACGTTAGAAGGTCACTTCATCTTGCTCAGTAAAAGAAAGAGCGCAAATGATTTTATGAGATGATGATGTCTTTGTGTCTTCTTTAGCCATCATCTCTAGGAATGTTTTTACCTCTCCTTTTGTATGTAAAGAAAATTTCGGAAGGATTCATCGAAGTGACTCTTGTCCTTACAGTGGGCATGACCCAGCTGGTGCAGTCAGTGGAGGTCATTCCAATGTAAAGATTTAAAGTATTGCAGATGAACTGCATCTGGAAAATTCCTGCTTCTCTTCCTGAATTCCAAAGGAACCCCTGGGTGATCAGCTCAGCTGCTGCTGTCTCTGTTTTGAAGTCTGAGCTATTCAATACAAATCCCACTGCTTTTCTGGGAGTGGCTTTCTGATGAGATGCTGTTGTACTTCCCCGGGATGGATTTCTCCGGGACCTCAGGAGTACTAGGAACTACATTTTTTTAAAAGAGAGTTTTTGCTCTGTTGCTTTGAGGCTGTGTCAGATGTCAGCTCCTCTCAGCATGCCACCAGCAGATGTTTGACTGGGAGGCCTAACAACTGGCTTTTATTAGACCCCTGGAATATGGTGTCTGGGAATTCTTGTGTGAGAATGGGGAAGGGGAGTGTGTGCATGTGTCCGTGCTGGGCAGCATCCACTGCCTCCAGGCTCACCTCCACCTTGGCAAGGGGTGTTCCGCTGTCGTGGGCCAGCCTTTTCCACTTCAGTCCTTCCCTTCAGCTTTCCCTCCAATTGACTTCACCCACTCTGCCGCTACCTACTGTGAGATATTTAAACTCTCCAGATGCTCCACTGTGTCTCTGTGGTAGCCCCATGTCTGTATTGGCATTTTTGGATCCTATCCGTAGCTTTGGGGGCTGATTTATATTCCTGTAGCCATTTCTTCCGTGTTTGAGAGGAGAAAACAACCTCTCCCATGCAGGTGAATTTTACAGCACTGGTGTTCATTTGGTTTTATATTTCTATATTGCTTCATAGTGGAACTCAGTATTTCAAACCAGGACTCTTTGTTAATTCTTCTTAAAATGAACCTACAAATCCTGTCTAACCTGGATGAAATAACCACAAATTCTGGTGGGGAACTGAGAGTAGGCAACACTTGTGTCTTGTAATTGATGTCCTCTGACAGAGATAAAGATCTTTCATGAATTACTGAAGAGCAGTGACCATGTCCAAGGGGAAAGGTCCAACAAAATGCCCATGAGAGAGGCAGAAAGTGACACACCAGAGCAATTCATCCACTCCTTTTCCCAAAGTCCTCTCAGATGTGAACGGGAAGTTCACAAAGACTCTGTATTTTTTTCTGAAGACTCAGGGCTGGCCTGCTCGTAGTTGGTGTCCCTGCTTTGGAAAGGAAAGGATTCATTTCCACCTCAATCTTTGCCTCAGCGCATTAGTTTTATTTGTTCATAAATGTCCACAATGGCTCAGAGGAATTAACTTGGACATTTCTGTGCGTGATTTAGGTAAATTTGCAGGACAAAAAAGAACTGATTTGGTGGGCAGAGGTCATGGAATAGCATTTTTTAAAAGAAGTGCAGTTTGAGTAAAGTAGTGGATTAGTAACCCAAAGCGATTATTTCAATACTTCGAAATGTAATTTCTGTGCAGTCACGGGACCAATTATTTATCTTTACAATTCTGCATTACTGAAATGTTTCTCTTTTTTTTTTTTTTTTTTGTTTTGCTGTTTTTTATTATTGTAAGAGGTGGTTTTTTATTCTTTTGGGGTTTGTCTGCTTTAAATACAATTTTTTTTCAAAAGTTACGTGCACGGCAAGGCTGTTGACTGTGGTTAGCGGAGAGAAAATGAAACCAAAAGTAACATAATATCTGGAAGGCACTTTTCCCCCTAGCCAAATTAACCTGGGCTGACCCTAAAGCAAATGTGACATTTAACCTTTCTTTTTCCTGCCCAAGCCATGCCGAGCTTGACCTCTGTCTGTTCTTTCCCATCGTCTTGGGGAGGGGACAGCTGAACTCGTGGCGTATTTACAGTACATGGGGAGGGCTCGAGTTTCTTCTTTGAAGTGAGGCAGTGCTTTGGCCTGGGAGGTGGCAGAGGGGTGAGGGATGGTGGGGATGAAATGCCTCTGCTGTGTCAACTCACGTGACTGGGTCTGACATGAGATGTGGCCACTGCAGAGTCTGGGTTTTGGGAGCTCTGTGCCTCGGGAGATGGAATCTGTCCTGGCTGCACAGCAGCCACCGCCTGTGTCTCATTGACCTGACCATGCAGGGAGGTTTTGCTATGGGAGGCAGGAGCTCTGAGCCTCCCTGGAGGAGAACCAGCACCTTCATGGTGTTTGTATGAAAATAATAAAGTCTGAGAAAAGCTTTCTGTTTGTATTTCAACACTTCCTATTTTGTGAAATCACAGCAAAGTGAGAAATAGGTAGAAAATGGTGCTGTACAAAGAACAGCTGTTCTTTAGAGCCCAACATTGCTGATGGGTTCTATCGTCATGAGCATTTACCCTCCTTTTTATTAAGTGACAGAGAATTCAATGACATAAAATGAGTTCCTCAATCACTTAACACACCTTAGAGCCCTGAAATGTAACATCAACATTCAAGGAGTAGGATTGTTTCCCTGTGTAAAAGCTGCCTGAATTGTGTTGGAGTCATTCTGTGTAAATAGCAAGGCAAAGGCATTTTGTGTGTTACCATGGCTTTATAACCCCTCAGAAACAGTCAGGAAGATTTTGTTTCATAGTTTGAAAATGGAATTTTCTGTCATTGATTTGTCACTCCTGAATTTTCCTGCCATGTTTTGTTCTGCCTTTCTTAGAGTGCTTTCCAAGAGCTTCTCTTCCTCCAAGCAGGATCCCAACTTGGCTCTATATTTTGATGTACAGCTCTGTGGGCTTCTCTCCTCTGTCTGCACTGGGCACTTCAGTAATTTCATTTTGAGTGTGAAAATCAAAATATCCCCTTTGATTTTCAACTCTTATTTCCTAAAATTTACTTGGGGTTGTAGTATTATCTTTTACTGAACCTGCAGCTTTCTTGAAGTGCCCATGTTGGCATTACTGCTCTTTCTCATTGCTGTTTGCCCTCAGTGGAAGGCTCAGCCCTGAATGCTGAGGGTCAGGAAGTTGTGTGTCTTTCACTGGCTAAAAAGAGCCATGGGACACCTTACAGAGGTGCCCAGTTATCCTCTATATTCCGTGGAAACGCCTTCCTCAAGCCCTCTGAACTGCCCTTTGCCAACTGCTGTCTCTCTTGGATGTGCAAGGATCTTTAGCACGCACGTACCAGTTAAAAGTTCACTGAAAAAACTCAGCACGTGATCTTTAATGGGATGTGATCCAGCTCTGCTATTTCAGGCATCTGCTTGTAGGTGAGACAAAGTGGATCCTGAGCTTTGTTAAGAGGTATTCAGCAGCTCCCACAAGAAGAGATCCAGAATAGGTGGTTAATTTGCAGTTGCCTGCATTAGTCAGGTGAATTCCATGTGGTGTCCTGGAGCTGAGCAAGTATAACCACAAACCTTCTGTGTCAGGGGGTGTCTGTACCTGAATAAATCATGAATGGGAACTGCTCTGAGAGTGCTGGGGGTTGTTGTACTCGTGAATGAGAAGTTCTGTCCTAGGCTGCTGCTTTACCTGCCTGGTTTCTTTCTGTTTATCCAGATAGTTCTGCACTGTGAATCCTCTGTGAACCTGCCCTTGTCTGTTCTGCTGGAAAAGTACTGCGAAGCTTTGTCAGCCCGCACCAACGTCACAGGTATTTATTCCTCCATTTCTTGGTGGCTTCTTGTTACTGGAGGATCCGTTTTCAAAGTGTCCTTGCTCCAGGAACATCTCTTCCTGCTGAGATAAACATTGTGTCTCCAGCCTTGGCTTTTCCTTGGTGGCAATGTGTTGTGACAAGGAAAGAGAGCATGGAATTTTACACACCTGGAGAGAGCTTCAGAGGAACTAATGACAGCCCTTTCTCACAGTTTAATTTGCTGAATTAGCTGTACTTACTGACTGATATGATAGTTGAAGATTAGTACAATTGAAGTGTCTTATCCATTTATCCAGACTAGTTTTTAGAAGCAGGGCAAAGCCCTTGACTCTTGGCTAAAATACACCAGCACAAAAGGGATTCTCTAAGAGATGTGAAACTGGATCCAGCTTTGCTTCACAAGTGGGAGAAGCACACTCAGAGCTGCTCCTCTTTGGCATTATTTGGGGGGTGTTTGCTGTGACGAGTGGTGCTTCTGGGGGAAAAATTAAATTTCTTCCCTTCCTCTTCACTTTTTTTTTTCCCTCTGGTGAATCTGCATGGAGGGAGGAGTTTAAAATATAACGTAGGTATTATCATTCAGCCAGTTCTCCAGCCGTGGGAAATGGCAAAGGAAATGAAGTGCAGGGAATTAAAAACCTTTCTGTAAAATGTGTCAGATCAGTGGTGTTTTATTCTGGCTTTATCAATTCCTTAAGGACAATAAGCTGATCTAGATATCAGAGTGAAGTGTGAAAGTTGTGGTGCCTTAACTGCCTCTCAATTTGCATATAAATGGGTGTGTTGACCTGGACTATGAATCTGACCCAAGGTCTGCCCCTTGTGTTCCAGGGAGCAGCTCTGCCTCGTGGAGCAGATTTGTTTATATCAATTCCATGACCTTCTATTCCATTCCGTAGCTGGAAACAAAGGGAAGATAAATGAGGTTCTATATTCGGACCTTTCTTTTAGGTGTTCTTTGCCTTTTGAAAGTGTTTGTAAATATTATTGTAAAACTTGCCATTTATTCATGAAGGGTTTTTCCTTGTGCAGAGCTTCTGTTTTAGAAAAAAAAAAGATTCACGTCAGGCTGTCTTAGAAGTCAGCAAACAATTTATTTTTCAGTTGTTGACAAAATATAATTTTCTGGGCTGTTTGCATGATGCATGAACACAGGGCATCTTCTCCAGTGGAGTGTGGCTACTGGAGCAGAATTTTAATGGGAAGAGGGAAGGGAGAAGCCACAGAAGCCTCTCTTCTATCCCACTATCATTGTAAGGTATCACTGCTCAGAGGTAAAGCAAAACTCTGAAATTAATGGAGGTTGATTTTTATAGAGTCAGTCCGACCTGCAGCTTTTTTAGAACATACCTTGATACTTCAAAATCCTGTGAACCTGTACTGTGCTGCGAGAGTGGGTTTATACACATAATAAACCCCAAATCCGCTTCATGGCCAGCCTCAGGCATAAGCATGAGGTGAACTTTGGGACATTCTAGCAGCAAAAATTCACTTTTTGCTTAGCGTGGACCAATGTTCTTTTCTCAGTGTGGTGGATCGTCAACAAGAACATGGTGGTTCTAAGCCTTACATGTTGGTTTTGTGCTCCATGAAAACTGGATCTTCCAAACAGTCTGGAGTATTCAGCTCTGATCCTTCTCATTGAAAATGAAGGTCTGCAATATAATTATCGCCTCTTCATGGTCAGTAAAGCTCTGGTTGGTACAGTTAAAGACCAAAGCACGATTTCATCCTAAATTAACTAAAATGGAGCAGAAATGAAATGCTTTTTCTTTATTGGGATCCAAGGATAACGAGCTCCTGTGACTAAGTTTGCTCTAATATTTCAATGTCCCAAAGGAGGTGAGCTGTCCTGCATCCCTCATTTTGAACCCTGATAATGACAAGGATGTGTCACACGGGGACATTGGTGAGCTCCATTCAGCAGCGTGGATGGAGAGAAGCAGACCACAGAGCCTGCAGTGTCTGAGTCTTTTCTCTGGCTCCTGTTCTTTGACACAGTGCAGATATTGTATTTTAGAGAGGGAAAAAAAATCCAGAAAAGAAACCCAAGGAGAGCCATATTGAACAATCTTTATTTAGCTGAGAGAACAGTAAACATTAAGCTTTGTAATTCGTTATCTTCCCTGTTTCTTTTCCAGAAGATGCTGTTAATTAGTCCAATATGTTAATTTCCTCCTCTTATAATTACTAATTTCACCCCCCAAATATGTTCACACTAAGTATCCCAAACAGATGGCAGAAAATGCTTTTGAGAATGTAATGCATGGGTAATTTCACAGAATGGCTGAGGGAATGACATTGTAAATTGATTCCAAAGCGATTTAAACCTAGAAATACTTTTTCAGAGTTGGAAGGCAACATAATTAATTTTCTCTTTTGGGCATCGTTTCCTTGAAAAATCCCTGGATGGCACCTTCAGGATGGTTTGGATTCAGTTCCTGAGACTGATAGTGTTGTCAGTGAGTGGTTTAGGTCATTACAGTATCACCATCAAAGCCATGGGCAAAAGTATGTTTAGCATTAATTTGTAAAAGTGGGAGTTAGCAAAGTTCAGTGTCAGGGTCCACTCCATCACTTTCTACATGGATGAACCACACAAAGGGAAATCGAGTTAGAACTGAAGTAGAAGAATTTACACTGAGATAAAAAATGCAAAAGGGGAAGAGGGACCCTTCTGTTGAGTCACGAGGGTCAGAGTAGACCCCCCCTTGCTGGTTAAACTCATTATAGAGCTTAGGTGCAGCTCAGTCCAATCTTAGTCCCAGACTTGGTCTATGGTTTATATCTAAAGGATTATACGTGTAATTAATTAGCATCACCTAAAGCACCACCATCAAATGTACCAGCAAAAGGTGATCTCAGTAGGATGTTGTAAAGACACCAATTCACCACAGATGGAATTTTCACATGGCTTCTGAACCAGCAGCAGTGTGAGGTTTGTTCACAGTTTTTAGGTGGATCACAAGATTTTTAGCAGCCCTTAATCACCGACTAATTTAACATTTACAGAGGGAGTTAATAGAATTTATTGCAACTGCAGTAGTCAATCACAGAGCCAAGATGGCAGCATTGCTGTAGGTATTTAATTTTCCATCCTGGCCACAATTCTGGCAGGTAATTACTGAAATTTTAAAAATTCTAGTAACAATGGAAGATAAGGAATCTTCCAAGGCTGTCAGGGAACGACTGAATATTCCCACTGTCATTCCCCACCCAACATGGTCACGGTTCCCACCTTGGCCACACCAAAGTCCTTGGTATGGGGTCAGGGGACACTTCACCACCAAACTCATTTCACAAAGGCCACGGCCTAGCAGGAATTCCTGGGATCATGGAGCAGTCTAGAGGAGAGCTGGGGAATGGGGGAAATGCACCAGTCCAGATGGGGATGTGTGTTTGTGTTTGTGAACCTGAAGAAAAATTTGATTTAATTATTACTTTGCTTTCATATAGAAGAGGAATTGGTTGAAATGGCGGAATTTTTTTTTTTTAAGTGACTCAGCTGAAGATGTTTCTGATGTTGTAATCTCCTGGTCTGTTTTGACTAGAATTACAGTGATATCCAGGATGAGCCGGTGGCTGTAATTCTATATATCTGTATGATACGGGCACTGAGTTATAACTTGAATTTTTACAGGAATTTAGAGGGCAGGGGTCCTCAGTTCACACTGATATTCCATGTGTTTTTTCATTATTCCCTTCACATCCCTTGACTTTCCCATCTTTCGTGTTTCCAGAAGAGACTGCAAGTCTCAGGTTACATCTGATCCTACTTAAATTTGATCTGCCTGGAAATCTTTTGATCCCCCTATTTGTTCCATTGACACATTTGACCACACAATCTCTAAGACCTTGTCAAAAGGTCTGAAAACAGGAATTTTGTCCAAAAAAATAAACCAGCATGTGGATAACCAATGCTGTGTCAGTAAAATAATTACATTCTCTGTTTTTCTTCTCTTTCTTCCCCTTCAGTCACTTTGAAGGTTGCAATTTGCATTTATGGTGTTTAGGTGTATTCAGACAATCCAGTGAAGGAGAGGCAGTAAATAAGATGTCATGCATTTCATTTCAAGAAGTCCTGGGATGCACTGAAAGGAAAAATGATTTGTTCCTCCTGGTGACTGGATCCTCTTGAGGTGGGGGTTGGTTCCTTGCCCTCATTCTGGTCACTTTGTAGTGAAAGGCTGTTGTCTCACCGAAATGGGGTAAACATCCTGAGTTGTGGAGGATTCCACTTGCACAGATTCAGGCTTACACTACTCCTGTGTTGTTTCCTCAAGTCTCTGGGGAAGCTGTGGTTTAAGGAAAGTGTTGGTGGGTGTGGGAGGAATGTATCCAGGGTTGGATCCACAACCCATCAAAGATGCTCATCAAGTCTCCAGCTAACCAGACATCCCTTGGAGATTGCCATCGTTTCCCCAGTTGCTGGGACAGTGTTTTATACTAGAGGCTCCTCCAGCATTTTGAGAAGCACAAAACTGGAAATATATTGATGCCTTAAGAGGCCAACCTGGAAACAGAGACTAGACAGGAGTAAGGGAATAAAGGTGGATATTTATTGGAAAGGCCTTCAGAGGCACACCCTGGGCAGGCCAAAGGCTGCACCCAAGATGGACGACAAGTCACAAGTTCTTCACACTGTTATAGGTTTGGTCCATTTGCATTTCAGCATAAATTGGCCAATTAAACTTTAGCTAATGATGGAACTGCCCCTCAGCTCGCCCCCCTTCTCAAGGTGCTGGGTTACACATTTTGGGCCTAGGACGGTCTGAGTGTCCTTGGAGAGCAGGCCTGGAGAGGCTTTGTTATGTCTGTCTGAGCATGAGAGAGCAGCAGCTGACAGGCTGCAAGAAACTTCAGAGTCATACACTAAGCAGTACAGAATGTAAAAAATACAAGAGTTAAAACCTAAGGCATCAGTACGAATAGTGTTCCTCTTGGCTGACTTGTTAGTTTTAAATAATCAATTTCAGTCATTCTTGAATCAATCATCCTTTTAGTGGATGAAAGTTTTATGACCCACAAGCATATTTGATAACTTGCTTTCCATCCCAAACTGCGAAGGTGAGGCCCTCTCTGCTCCAGGGGTTATTTATTTCTGTACATCACACTATTCTGTTTCTTGGAAACAGAAGATTGGCTTCATTACATCCCTAAATATCCCTCCAGAGCAATGGCATGGCAGCAGTCCTTGCTGCTTCCCTTCCGCTTTTCCCAGCAGGTCACATCAATGAGCAATCCCATTTAGAATGAGACTTGGATGGGCTATTTATTTTCACGTATGCTTTCACTCCCTTGGTGTCAGCCTGCTGGCTGCGGCTCCCCACGCTGCTCCTGCAGCTGCCTGGGGGACAGGGTCACATCCACAGCACCCGGTCGTAAAGAGAACCTCAGACATCGATGTTTGCACAATCACCACTCGAGCTGGACACCAGCAACCTTCCCAGCGCTTCCTATTTTCAGATGTTGCAACAGCACTGTTTAAATAGAGGTGATGATGTTGGTTTACTTTCCCACTGCCCCAAATGACATACCGGGCAGTCTGGCTCTGCTTGCTTGTGCTTCCCAAAATAAAGCTGACAACGCTGGGTGCTGTTGAACGAATTGTGTTACTGCCCTTATAATTTAAAAAGTTGCACTTTTTCAAGTCTGGTGTAGTTCCAAACCAAGGGTATGGAAATCCCTCTTGTATTAGGAAACTGTAGACAGTCCAACAGGTTCTGTGGTCCACTAGAGAGGATTTTATTAGAGTAATAGAATAATTTAATAATGCCAAGGTTGTGGGTTTGATCCCTGGGTGGGCCATTCACTTGAGAGTTGGACTCGATGATCCTTGTGGGTCCCTTCTGAATCAAATTGTTATGTGATTTAGGTTGGAAAAGGCCCTTAGGATGATCCAGTCCAACACTACCACATCCACCACCAAACCATGTCCCTAAGCACCACATCCAATTTCTACATTTGCTGTAGAAACAAAATATTTATGAGGGTTTTGGAATTTCGGGTTTGGGGTTTTATTTTTGGGGTAAATGATTTATGGATGAGTTAGATAAACATATCTAAAAGTTATCCACATTTATCCTAGGTGTCCAGAGGCTGATGAGTTCTTCCAAATTTACGACAACAAATCTTTAAGCTGTGTAAAGGAGGCTGTAAAATGCTCAGCATGAAACATGTTTCAGTAAGAAGTTGCTCCAGCATCTTGATCCCATGGAAATGTGCTTTTGCAGAACCTCAGTAAAGCACCAAAGGAAGTAATCTGCCCTCAGATTTTACGTTAGACAGGAATGTAAAGACCCTGGGAATACACCGCCGAGATTGCTTTCGTATTTGGGAGGAGTGGCACGCCTCAGTCCTGGCTCTGTCACTTCTGCCTGGTGCGTTCCCAGCAGACTCTCAGTAGTGGCTGTTACAAGGCCCCACTCCATCAAATACACTTAAATCTTTGAATTTATGCAGTCAGTACAAAAAACACCATTTGCTGAGTGTGGTTTCTAAATTAGATGCCATTTTTTGCACATTTGATAGACGATAATACACGCTGTAGAACCTCTCATTTTGTCGAATTCTGCAGAACAGATCGAGTGCCTTTTCTGTTCACACAGAATCATCTCAGTGTGTCTGCTCTGAAATGAAAACACCCCCTGTCCTTTAAATCAGCATTTCTCTCTAGGTTTGGGGAATGATGAGCCCTCCAAGTGTTGAAATAACGCTGTGGCAAATCTAAGAGTAAGCCCACCAGTGGTACTACAAACTGCACTGTTCTGAAGGATGGGAGGTTCAAGAGGATGTCCGACATCTACAGTGCTGCAGGATAACTGTTACTAGGAAATGGGAGAGATTGGGTAAAATAGGCAGGGTTTTTTTGTTTCTGATTTCAGTAAAATGCCTGAGAGCTCATGAACCTGTGTCTGAGTTGACTCTCCAGGTTAGGAATGAGCCTCTAGATGTGCTCCTGTTGACACGCAGTCGTGGCCTCGCCTTTGTCTCCCTGCTTTGGACAACATGGATGTTTCCATGCTTCTTTTGGAGTGGTGTCCTGAGACACACTCAGAGCCAGATTCACCACAGAGCCAGACCAAGGTGAGGCTGAGCTCCATCCATTTCTTTGTGAGGGTGAACTCTGCATGTCTTGGGCCTCTGTGTGTAAAATTGTACCTGGAGGAGCTGCCTTTCTTCACTAGCGACTACTGACAGCAAAAAAAGGAGGGTGACCTTCCACCATCTGTTACTGATGTGTTCAAGATGTGCCCAAAGCTGTCTGAGAATCCAGCAGTGGCTGGTTTGAGGAAGAGAAAGGGAAAGGATGCTCCATACTTGCAGGTGCTGTTCTGGCCTACCCTGGACTAGAATTTGAACACAGAAAATGGATCAGAGATTCAGCTTGAAGAAATCATCTGCTGTAAAGTTGTAGCTGGCAGCTCCTTGTTTAACTCTGTGTTGCATCACTTGGTTGAACTTTTAGGAATAAACTCTGTTATGCAGGGAATTAATTGGCCTTGGCCTTCAACCCTGACATGAGAACATCTTATTGTATAGTCATAGAATCATAGAATAATAGAGTTGTCTAAGTTAGTAACTAAGACTTTTAAAATCACTGAGTCCAGCCCTTAACCCAGCACTGCCCAGTCCACGACTAAATCCTGTCCCCAAGTGCCACATCTACACCTGGAGACACCTATTTTAAATACCTCCAGGCTGGTGACTCAGCCACTTCCCTGGGCAGCCTGTTGTCCCATGTACACAAAAATAGCTAAGCACTAGAGCTTGTCAAAATGCAAAGCAACTCAGCTTGTCAAAATGCAAGCTCCGGCTCTATACTGCTCGGCTTTCTTGTTCCATTACCAAATAAGAACTATGAGGGTGGGTTTTTTTCCCTCCAGGCATTCATCTTACTCGTTAAACTGTCACAGGGTGGACCCTGCTGTATAAGAAAGGGATAATGGAAAATGTTAACGTGGTTTATGTAAGCCACTCGGTTGAGCTGTTCAACCTTCACCCTCTGTGCATCTTTATTTGTAGCGGATTCCTTCTCTTTGTCGTGTTACTGCTGTGCATAAATGGTCAGACAAAAGGATTGTTCATGGATGCAGGTGTTTCAAGTTGCACGTACCAGTAGCTAAGAGAGAAACAAATGAGAAACAGATTCCTAAGGGTATGAAGTGCTGGGTGGTGTCTCAGCTCCACTGATGTGGAGCAGGAGTCTGCTTTCAAGGCTCCCTCTTCACCTTCGGGACTCTCCACCTGGTGCAGGTGTCCCTGGTACATCAGGCCAAGCACTCAGAAGCTGCCTGCTGTAACCGTGAAATTACACGGGGGGTTGTTACCATGCCAGAGAAACCTGGTCCTGTGCAGGAAAGCCTCTGGGATGAACATGGAGGCTCAGAGAGTGTTCATGTATCTCCTGTCTCTGTGTTGTTCCCTAAATATCCCCTGCTGGAGACTGGAAGATGCAGTAGGTAAACCCTCAGGCAGAACCCAAAAAGGGCTGCTCTGGTATTTTTAAACAAGCCTATTTTTCTTACTTATTGAGTTTAGAGGCAGCCTAAGGCCCTCTCAGCTGTAGATGCCTACTTTGCAATATCCAGAGTTACAAGAAATTAATCATTCCCCTAAGAACCTGCTCTTTCTTTGAAAGTATCCTTGAGGTAATTCCACAGCAGGTGGGAGACTATTACTTGCTGCCTTCTGTGTAAATAAAGGGGAAAGAGTTAATATCAGAAGTGAGACGTATTTGCAATTTTGCCGTCATTCTGTTCAAAGAGAGTGCTGGTGAGTTCATCCCTCTGAACGAGGGTGTAAAATCTTTAGATAAATCCTCAGTATGGAGCCACACCTCAGTGGGCATCAGGTCTTTGAAATTTGTATCAGCTAAACACAAGATTTCTGACTGAGATGGGTGGCTTCTTATCTGAGCAATTTGTTTTGGGTTGTTAAATATGCCTATACTTATGTATGTATAAAAATATACACATATAAATATATATTGATATCTGATTATTTTAGAAATCGAGTGTCATTATGCTGAAACTGTCCTTCCAGTAACCACTGGGTAAACTTCCCAGTTCTAGGATTTATGAGTATCACTGGTATTTTTTGCCGTCTTCTCTCCAGAAAAACATATCTATTCTCTCATTCGAGTTAATTTAAAACTTTGCACAGATCTCCATTTTCTTCATGGATAAATAAACTCAATTTGCGCATTTATTTATGCAGGATGCTCACCAATTTTTTTCCCCTGTTACTCCTAGAGGTTTTTAAAGTCTCATGTTTTAGAGGAGGGAAATGCTATTTTAATGCCACAGTTGCCACCTAAAGTGCTTGTCACTTCTGCTTGGGTGAGTGCCCAGTTCACTCAGATGTGGTTGGTGTTCTCTCACATTGTTTTGATGGATCACTGTTCTTCTTTTGCTTAATTTCTTATGAAACTTTCTCAGATCCAAATGTAAAATTCTTATTAGCAGAAAAAGACACTCTTTTATGTTGCTATAAAATAGCTTGTTGTGCTACAAATCTCTGAGACGAGTGATACAGAAATTCACCCGGTGGATGTACTTTTTTAAAAAGCAATTCTTTTTTACAAGATGACAATGGAAATTAATACAGCTATACATGTTATTAAATCTTGGGCTATTATTTCCCCTACCTGGAGGATAAGGTGTTATGACCATTTTCAGGGGGACAGAGAGCTCAGGGACCGCAGTGGAAACATGCACAGTAAAAATTGTTATCTCTTCTATTTTTCTGTTATAATCATCAGAATTTTATCAACATCCACAAGACAATGAAATAAACGTGTATGTTTGATTGGGGAAGACACAATAAAGGAAAAATCTATGCAGCATTACATGGTGTCTGTTACCTTGTTTTTCTGCAGTCCCATAGTCCACAGATGGAACAAGCGAAGAATACTCGATTTTTGATCTGCATTGCAGATTTCAGAGCACTTTGTAACTCTTTATCTTGTTCCAGGAGGCCTGACTGTGCTGGGTTATTTTAAGTCCACAATTTTGCAGTTACTTCTTGCTTCCAGTGTTACAACAAACAGAAATATTTTGTTCTGGTTAACTTTGCGTAGTTTAAAATTTTAAAAACTCGTAGCCAAAGCAGAATCCATGGAAGCCGAGGGGTGGATATTTTTACCTCTGTTCTATGTGTGGTGAAAGATTAAAAATGAAATGATTTGCCAAGAATTCAAAGCCAATCACCAGAGGAATATCAGAACTTGAGGCGTTCTCTCTCTGCAGGCTGCCTGCAGTACTTGGTTGGGACTAAACCCAGAGCAATTAAAAGCAAGCAGCTGACATTTTGCATTGCAAAAGTTTTAAATATTCCGTGGTCGCCTGGCAAACCCACACCCAACCTGAGAGCTTTCTAATTGATTGATGTGACTGCTTTTACTTTTAGCTGCATCTCTTAAGTGTTGATACCTTCATTTGATCTTCCTCAGAAATGTTGAAGGCCCCAAAGGTGAAGCTCATAGTTATAACTCCATGCTAAAAGAATGGATTCCATTTGAATTTTTGGTGGCTGGTGTGAAATTCCAGGGAATAGAAGCAATGATTCTGGAGGAGGGAGTGCTGAAGTGTCCACAGTGAACAATTCAGTGACTATTGGAAGCTCAGGTAAGGGCAGTGGAGATAACTTGCCCAACATCCAGCATTAGCTGGAGCTGGGTTTGAAATCCCTGTCTCTCTGCCCCATGCTCTAACAACCACTCTCTTCCTGTACGAAATGCGTCACTTACATATTTTGATGTGGAGAAAATAGGATATAAATGTTATGACGCTGACAGTGGCTGGCGTGTTTTGTGCTGTAGAAACATCTTTATGCCCTACAAAAGATGGTATTTAAAAGGCTTGTATGTAGCAGTGATCAGCATTATAAAAACATCTGTCCTCTTTACCTGTGCCATGGATACAGCCGGCTATTGATATGGAAATGTTCATGGTTATTGGGTGAATATATTTGATTAATTAATTAATGGTCAAGGTGCACAAGGCTGTCATGGAAGAGAATAAGGATGTGGGCAAGGCAAAAGTCTTATATGAGCATGTCTGGCCTTTGTGTGATCTGAGCAGTAGCTGAAAGTCTCAAACACGTGATCAAACCTGACAAGGAAAACTGAAAACCAGTCCAAGTGAGTTAAAGAAAGCTGTTGAGTCACTTGGGTCCTGGCAGACCCCACTGAACTGTTGCAGAATATCCTGGCACAAAGCCTAGGAGGGGGTCAACTGTGGGCTTTACCTCGAAGAGAATTTGCCCAAACACCTCAGCACACGCAGTCACAGGGTTTAACGTGTGACAGAAGTGCTGCTGACCTTGTTACCATGACAGCCTTTGGTCTATCCAGCACTTCTCTTCCTGGAATCTCTCAGGGTGTCCGTGAATAAGCAGCGGAAGTGCTGCATTCCAAAGCTCCTTTTTGATTTCTCCTCGTATCAGTGCAGTCTGAGTCAGTGTTTTCCTGCACATTCTCTACCCTGTTCCTCAGACAGTAAAGATTCAATGCTCATTTGGAAATTTCACTGGATAGGGAGGGGCTGAGCAGTTCAGGGACAGATGAATGTGTGTCTTTCTCCTCTTCTCCAGACTTTTCCTCTACTCTCTCTCCACTTTTTCCTGCTCCTTCCCAGACTCCTGAGATATAAGACATCCATCTCTCACTCCATCCTCCTCTTTGGATCCTCAGGTCCTCCTCTGCATCTTATTGCCGATTTCGGGATGTCCCCACCAGTCCTTATTCATTTTAGAGAGCCTGCTGGGCAGTTGTAAAGATGGGGGTGGTGGAGATGAGGTGGAGCAGGATCTAGATCTGGACTTCGCTCTGAAGATCAGGGAATGGATGGGCATCTGGGACTTTTTAGGGTTTTCTTCTCTTGCTGCTATTTCTGAACAAGCTCAATGGTTTAACACTTAATGGAGAAGCAGCTGCCATGGGATGTGCCAACAAAAGTTTTCTTTCAGTTCCCCTAATGTGCTGAGGGATTTCCAAGCACTAAATACAATTACAGCCAGAGCGTTTGCTCTTCCTTTCTTTAGGAATTTCCAACACAAATTCTTAAGGCAATGATAATATAAAATTTCCCATAGGCAAAAAAAACTTAAAAAAAAAATCAACTTAAAATCTTAATACTTCTGGCTGCATTAGTTGTCTAAGTGAGGGCAAACCATTTTTTACCTTTAGGAAACTCCAAATTATACAGATTTAGGAATGTGTTTAACTTTCAACAACTACTGCTAGAGATTAAAAAAAAAATCTTGATTTCCATGAGTGTAAATGTTGTCCTTTAACAAGGGAAAAATTTTTACATGCCTGGAAAATCCATCTATGCAAAAAAATCATATTAAAGCCATAAATGGAAAAAAAAATGGCCAGAAAATCAATTTTTTAAAGTTGTTTCTAATCAGAAAATGATTAGAAAGTTAGAGGCTTGTCTGAATAAATTCAGACATTTCCACACCTTAAAATAATGAGGATAAAACTCACTCTCCACTGTGGATGCCTAAAATTAGGAGAGAGTAATTCCACCACTCTTTTTTATTGTCCTCTCCTCTGCTTATATTCATTTTATGGTATGATCAACATTTCGCAGCCCTTGGCTTGCATTTTTGTGTGTTTTTCTCATAAACTGAAGAGTAAATATCCAAGGAAAATGCTGTTCTGAACAACAGGAGTTCAATTAGAGAAAGCAGCAAATGCATTTCTAAGAATTATCCTAAAATTATTGGAATTGTTTGGGTGGAAAAGACCTTTACAATCATCAAATCCAGCCGTAAATCCAGCACTGCCAAGCCCAGCACTAAACCACGTCCCCAAGTGCCACATCTACACAGTGACTCCACCTCTTCCTTGGGCAGCCTATCCCAGTGCTTGCAACCCTTTGGATGAGGAATTTTTTCCTAATATCCAATCTAAACCTCCCCTAGTGCAGCTTGAGGCCATTTCCACTTGTCCTATCATTTGCTACCCAGCATTGAACATTTATTTTTCATTGCTGTGGGCTTCTGCTTCCACAATTTGTGTGCCACTGAAGACCATTTTTGGTGATACATAATGAAGGAATCTACTTTAATGCTGAAAAGACACCACTTTTTTGTGTCATCAGCACGCTTTGGTGTCGATTATGTAGTTCAGAACCATAAAGGAAGGGGCTGTTCAGCCTTCTGGCTCCTGAGAACTGGAATGGTTGTTAAAATGCAGGCAGAATTCTTTGCAAACATTTCAAAAACCATTTTGTCAGCAGTGAGAGGGACAATTTGAGTCAGGTGATAACCCAAGGAGGGCTGGTTGTCTTGCTGCTGGGACAGGAGGACACAGCATGTCCAAAGGCAAGGGAACGGCCTGTAGGCAATGGAGCAAGGACAAAAAAGATGCAGAGTCTGTTTCCGGCCTGTTCGTGCTTCAATTTAAATATTTTGTCTTCCTGGAGAGGGCTGGGTCACCCAAGTGTGTGTGATGGCTTAAGAGGCCAACTTGGAAACAGAGACCAGACAGGAGTAAGGGAATAAAGGTGGATATTTATTGGAAAGGCCTTCAGAGGCACACCCTGGGCAGGCCAAAGGCTGCACCCGAGATGGACCCCGAGTCACGAGTTCTTCACACTGTTACAGGTTTGGGCCATTTGCAGATCAGCATAAATCCGCCAATTAAACTTTAGCTAATGATGGAACTGCCCCTCAGCTCGCCCCCCTTCTCAAGGTGCTGGGTTACACATTTTGGGCCTGGGAGTGTCTGGGTGTCCTTGGAGAGCAGGCCTGGAGAGGCTTTGTTATGTCTGTGTGAGCATGAGAGAGCAGCAGCTGACAGGCTGCAAGGCAGCTCAGAGTCACACATCGGGAATGCAGAATTTGTAAAATATAAAAGCTAAAACCTAAGGCATCATCTGCCTGTCTCTGAACCAGGCACTGGTCTTTACTGATTTACAGTCAGGATACAGAAATAGGCATCTCCAGAGGGATGGCTCCTGTTAGGAGCAAATCACAGGATAAAATAAATTCATTCATGAAGGCATTTATATTCCTTGCTGGAAGGTTGCCACTTCTGTCTTGGAAAGCTTAATTTTCTATACCTGGTTCTCTGCAAATCCATGTAAACTCTGCATTCATAGATTCCCAGCTGCTTTCTATTTTAATAGTTTTCCCTTTGTTTTTACTGTTTCAGCCCATTAATGAAAGCTTTTAGGAGACCGATGAGTTCTCATTTTCTAGGGCACTTCTAATCTCAGAGATGGAAACTCCAAATCTGTTTCGTGGTTATAAATCATACTTTTATTGTTAGGATTCATTTTCTCATTAGGATAGGATCTAGAAGCTAAACCAGATCAGCATGTCTCTTGGGATAAACACTGCAGATCTCAACATAATCAGAATGGAGGAGATTTTTATCCTTTAAACAGTAAGAGTTTATAGTTGCTTGTTCACCTCCTTCCTTCCCTTTGTATTTATTCTGGAAAGGATGTGCTTCAGTGAGATTTTCCTTCTCTTAACTGCTGCTCTTAAAATTACATCAGTCTCAAACTGATGGGCTGGATTAACAGTACAAGTGTAAATGCTGAAAAATTAAAATCTCTTTGCTATGCAAATGGAAGATACTCAGCAGAAAATCCCCAAACTCAGCATTTGCAGTAGCTGGGTATTTTTGGAGTGCTTTGTAGGAACCTGGTAATGTTGAATTCTTAGTCCTGGGCAGTTCAACTCCTACTGGGTCCAGAAAATGGGGCAAAATGGGTTGTTTTAGTGCTTAGATGGTTGGTTGTTACAGCCTCCCTCCCACATGCTTGAACACAGACCATGGATTTGTGAAGTCAGCAGGTGCAGTTATAAGACACAGCTCATTATTTCTAATTATTTCTTCACTTTCCTCTTAGTTGGTGCTATTGGTTGGTGAAAACAAATTGCAGAATCTTACAGTGGTCTGGGTTGGAAGGGATCTTAAAGACAATTTAGTTCCACCCCCTGCCATGGACAGGGACACCTTCCACTATCCCAGGGTGCTCCAAGCCCCATCCAACCTGGCCTTGGACACTTCCAGGGATCCTGGGGCAGCCACAGCTTCTCTGGGAACCCTGTGCCAGGGCCTCCCCACCCTCACAGGGAACAATTTCTTCCTAATATCCAACCTAAACCTGCCTTCTGTCAGTTTGAAGCCATTCCCCCTTGTCCTGTCACTCCAGGCCTTTGTAAATTGTCTCTCTTCCTGTTTCTTGTCGCTCCGTCAGGCCCCAGAAGGGCACAGTTGGGTTGCCCTGAAGTGTCTCTTTCCCAGGCTGAACAATCCCAGTTCCCTCAGCCTTTCCTCACAGCACAGCTGCTCCATCCTTCTGATCACTCTGGTGCCTCCTCTGCACTCACTCCAACAGCTCCATGTCCTTCCTGTGCTGGGGACCCCAGATGTGGATACAGGACACCATGGTTAGGAACAGGATTCCTACAAAGCCAAACTAAAATCACCGAGGGAAATTGTACAAAAAATGAAAGCCAGAGCAAAGCCTCAGTGGAAGCATTCAACTCTGCACCAGCTGAGGCTGTTTATACAGGAAAGATCTTCCAGGCCTGATTTCAGTTTTATTTTCCCTACATATGG
This sequence comes from Oriolus oriolus, assembly GCA_013400235.1. Taxonomy (NCBI): domain Eukaryota; kingdom Metazoa; phylum Chordata; class Aves; order Passeriformes; family Corvidae; genus Oriolus; species Oriolus oriolus. Next base: position 800,482 of record VXBT01003842.1, on the reverse strand, counting down.
AATTCCTGTCCCTCAGTTCAGACATTTATAGCACAGACATGTCCCAGGGAGCAGGTCAGCCCAGGTTGTCTTTATTGTTAATGGTGAGAAAGAGACACTTTTAGAGGACAATTTATCTGATCCAATTTAAGTGTCTCCTTTATGGTCACAGAAATCATCCCAGAGAGTCCACTGACTTCATTGAGTGGATCCCTCTTGACTTTTAAGGGAAGCTGGAGAGTTCTCTGCCCCTGACAGCTCCTCTGCAGACCATAAACTGAGACAAATGATCCCAGCCACATCAGCTGCAACTCACAGGAGTGCTGGCATGAGCAGTGCCCATCTATCAATTTTTTAATGGACTGCTTGGTTTATATTTTCTGCAGGTTTTACCTCCAGCAAAGACTTTTAGGGAACATAATCCATAAAAACCAGTGTAATTATTCTGAATAGGGGTGGTGTTTTCTTCTAAAAACCATAAATTGTTTCTTATTCTCAGAAGTTTTTTATAAGGAGATGATTATTTTTTATCTGAAGAGGGTAGATTGGGCTGTTCTTTCATCTCCATAAAATAATCAATTGTTTCAAATGAAACCGTGGCTTCCTTGGTGTGGGGGAATGCTCAGCTATTGATTTCTGTGGAGAGTGGAATTTTTATGTTAAACTCACAGGACTGTGTTGGAGGAATAACCTTTGCTCAGAATCATAGAATGGGTTGCAAGGGACTTTAAAGTTCATCTAGTTCCAATGCTGTAATAATAATAATAATGAAGTATATAAATAAATCAAATATATGAATAAATCAAAATATATAGAATAAAAAATAGAGGTGGAAAAAGAATTCAGCTTAAAAAGGTTAAATGTACATAATGTAGACAGCCACAGTTAAGTCAGACACTTCAGGCTCCACTTCTAGGAAATTGCAAGTGTTGGATCAGGTCTCCAACAGGTCCAACCTAGCCTTGTACACTTATCAACATCTAAAATTTAAGGATCCCAAGCATTTATTTCATTTGGGAAGCTGCAGATTTCAAAAAAGATCTAGGAGACTGATGTAAATTCCTGCTCAAAATTTTACACCTTTGTTCTTCTGTCTACATTTTCTGTCACCTGGCAAACTAAAAATCCAGTGCAATTCAGACTAAATAATTAAGGTGTAATTTAAATGACCCCTAGGATGTTTCAGCCCAAGTCTAGCTAATTTTATATTCAAAGACAGAAGCAGAGTCACAGAGGCCAAGAAAATCCATTTGTCCGCTATCACTGGTATTTTTTCTGTCTGTGTTAGACTATCTCAAAGGATTTGGGATAAAATGACCACAGTCAGGGCTCTTTATTCAAAGCTGCTTCTAATTCATGGAAAATAAAGTATTTTCTTCCATGCCTGATGGGCTGGCTGGCATATATCTCACTTAGAATTCAAAATATTCAAAGGTACTCAGAGAAGCCATACCAGGAAAATGGCAAATCCACATCCCTCCCCAGGTGGTAGGGACAAAATTGGTTTTGATTCAGGATGTACCCGAGAGTTTTGGGTGAGCTGTGAGTGACAGAGGTGAAGGGCAGAACTGAACGAAACAGGGCTCTCCAGCCAGCTTTGCTTCATCACAGGGGAAAGTTCATCCCAAATTGTTATTCTGGCCTGATCAAAGCTACTTGTCCTTTATTTTGGTACTCGATGTGGCCTTAAGAAAAGATAGAAAAAATGGTTCTATTTCCACAAAACAATTTAGGTTTAACTAACTCAACCCTTTTTGATCAAAAATAAGCAGGGGAAAAACAAACAGTCAGAAATTTGGCAATAATCTGCAGGTACTCACAGCAGTGTGGACATCCCTCTTCCCACAGGGGAACGGAAAACCTTAAACAATCTCCTCTTTCCACAGGAGCAGCACTAATATGAAAAGAATAAAGATGACTGATCCATCAAGAGCAAATTGAACCAGCCTGGGAAATTGGTATTGAGGTGGGAAATAAGTTAGAAATGAGCTGGCAGAGGGCTGAAATCACACTCAGTTGAGAAAGGAATTGAGTTGTGCAGTGATTTTGGAGTGAAACGAGGCAGCGTGGGGAGGAATGGGTGATGAAGGCAAACACAGCTGGCCATCTTCAGCCCATAATCTCTTGTGCAGTTGATAAACTTGTGTGGAAAAGGAAATTCTCTCTTCAGGGAAATCCATCTCTTACTGTAGCAACGCTTTTTGCTGCCGGAGACAGGGCAGTAAAATGCATCTTTTTCCACATGTGGATCACTGGATGAACCAGTGAACTCCTCCTGTTTTCACAGCTGCTGATTTTGCATTCAGGTAACCACGAGCAGGTTTTCTTTTACAGTGTTTCTGTACTCCATCAGACGTTTCCTTTGCAGCAATGAAGAATTAGGAGAGCCCTCCAGTGGCCGAGGGGAAGGGATGAGCTCTGGCAGAGAGCCAGACCAGCCTAGAAACCAGGGGCAGAAATACCTGCCGCACATTTCAGGGGTAGGAACTTCCAGCCCTGTTAGGGATGGCTTGTACCCTGCTTCCTTTGATCCAGAGGAATTCCACAGCACTTGAATGTCTCTGTGAGTGAAATAATATGTGTGTATTCCTTCGTTATTTACATCTGAAAAAAAGGGCTATTTGCGTGAAAGGGATAAACTTGAGGGATAAAATAACAGCTTTTAATATCTAATAACTTTACAGGAATTGAAAATGAAAATAACTTGGTCCTCGCAAAAGTAATTCTTAGTATTCACAATGCAATAACTGCCAAAAAATACCTTCAAAAGAAAACTAGTAATTGTTATTTCTTCATTTTTAGTAGCCACCAAAGGTGAAGCTGTGATGACCAGGTCCTTGTTGCCTGAAATATTGCTGTAAATGATGATTCTGATGATCTTATTAACTGGGAAAGGGAAGAAATGCTGAAAAATAATCTTTTTTCCCAGTCATTAATCACGGATTTTGACATCTGCTTATGACAGCTGGCAGGTAGCAAAGTCATGGATGGGCACTCTGAGGGGTGGTAGGAGATTTTGGAAGGTTAACGAGGAGATTTGATGAGTCCAGAAGAGAAGCAGCACTTGCGTAGCAATAAGATGTTGTTATCTTCCCTTTGCAATTGAGTGTGAGAGCGTGTGAGTGACAAAATGTTTTATCAGAATGTTACATGTTTTCCACAAACTCATTCTTTAATATTCATTGGGGTGAGACGTGCAGTTTTCCAAATAAAAAACACATTAATACATCGTGAGGAAAGAAACCCAGCTGTGCTGTCAAGCAGATTGGGAGTGCCACACTTCCCAGGATTAATTTGTTGCTGCACCTGTTATTAAAATATCTATTCCATTATCAGCTACTTGATGACATTTACCCATGTTTTACATCTACGCTGAAATAAATCTGTTTCAGTGTTGGTGCTTATTTCAATTTTCAGCTGTTTTGCTTTGAATTCTTGTGGATTGATCCATGGCTTTTGTAAAAATCCACTGTAACCGATGCTGATGGAACCAGTTATAGATTGAGATCTGCATATCCAAAGTCTTGATAAGAGCAGAAACAAAATGGGTTTTGAGGCTTTAAACTGTTTGCCAAGGTTTATACCTACTGTGGAAGTTCTTATCCATGAAACAGACACAGACAATTTACAGGTGGCTCAAAATGTATGTTTTAGAATAACAAGGTTCTGTAAGCTTTATACAAAATCAATGAAATTCAAAGGAAAACACAGTATTTGGACAAATATGTGTGCATTTCAAAGCAGCATTAAAGTCCTAGTTTTCAGTTTCTGCCTGGCATGCAGATAAAACTCCAATACCCATCTCAGATATGTGATGTGTTGGCAGGTGAGAGCTCTTTCCAAAGTACAAATGTACCTTGGGGTGAATAACATCCTACTAAGCAGAATATCTAAGAGCTGCAAATTTGAAGAAGGTATTTGTCTCCAAATTAAATGAATCATCCTTCTCTGAAAGTGGCCATTTTCCTGGAGCCTGTTAGAGAACCTGGTTTAGTCTAGACACCCAAATTTTAGGTGGCTGGAATTAGGTGACATGAATCCCTCTCCCTCTATGGACCTCTCAAACACCCTAAACTGTGCAAGACCTGAGGTACCCTGTGCTGCAGAATCAGAGATACTGGCCCTGGTGGTGAAAACATCAAAGGGAAGTGAGCCAAGCTAGGGAGGAGATCTAGAGAGGGGTAGAGGGATGTTTTATCCCAGGAGGTATCCAAAATGATGTGAGGTCCCTGATTCCAGACACAGGCACAAGGTATTGCAACAGAATTAATGTTCTGACATCCACTCTGTTCTGGGGCTGCAAACATGTGCGGTAGCGGTTTGAAAATCACAGATCAGGCATTCATTACATTCTTTTTCCTCAGTTATCACGGCCATAATAATATTATGATAATCCATTTTCATGCCTAATCATTCCAGCTGGTGTCTGGTGTGACTGGATCCTCCCCACTGTCTGCTGAAAATGATGTGTTTGAGAGCCACTGCTTCAATTCTCAAAGTCAGTATTCTGCTCAGGATTCTTTCCACTTAATTTCCAGGCATTTTCTCTGGTGTTTGCTGAGTGTCCCGGAGTCCTTACAAGAATCAGGTGGCTGGCAGAGAGATGCAAATCTATTATACTATCTATTTGTGCTGCATTGATTTCCTCTGGTAAATAATTACATTAAATCTAAGACAGGGAATCTCTAAACATAATGCTGCTGGCATTGTGAGAGTCCTGTCCTAACAGGACGTTTTTCTTCTCGTATTTATTCCTGGTGTGTTTAATTTCAAATATTTTTGTTTGCTCTCCCATTAAATGGTGGGCCCAGAGTCATGGGATTACACTCCAAACACTCCAGGGAGACGAGGTGAGCCAGTGGGGAAGAGCTCAGCAAACAATTTGGCCTTCGTTCTGGGCATCTGGAATGGGATTAATCTGATTAACGCAGACGTTTACATCAGTCCAGGTTGGTTCCTCTTACAGACAGCAAAGATCTACTCAGGGTATTGGTTAGAGCCAGGGACAAAATCAATCTCATCAGGTGAATCACATTACAAAAGTTGGTTGGTTTTTTTTTCTGTTGGCTGCACACCTCAGTTAATTGGCATCTCTGGAAACATTTGCACTGGAAACACCATAAGAGATGTGATGTGTCCAAAATTTGCTCCCTCTCTGAGAGGATGTTATAAACAAAACAGTTCAACCAAGGGGAAGAAAATTGTCAGGAAAACTCCAATTGCTCTACAAGGCTACTGCTTGTGCTACTCATTGTGTTTTAGCGGGTTTCCCACATTTATGAAAGATTTAAATTAGGTAACCCAAGGAATAAAAATCTACTACGTAGAGTAAAGCCTAAGTAGTAATAGTGAAAGACTCCCTGTGACATGCTGCCAGTGGGATTCTTCCCTTTTATGAGAGGCCCAGTGTTTGCCCAGTCTAATGTCCACAGGTGTCCCAGAACACTGGAGATGCCCGAGGACAAAATGTTTGCTCTGTGGCTGCTGCTTCAGAAGGGATGGATCTCCCCACGGTCCTGTGGCTATTCCACATATGCTGGAGTACCTCAGATCTTGCAGGTCACACACTTTTGGGCTGTTGAATCAAAGTCTAGATCCTTCTTGCCTATAATGGCAGCTTTGATAACTCATGGGAAGCAGAGAGTCAGAGCAATCTTGAGAGCTGCCAACACTGCAGTGTTTCAGTCTGTTCCAAGTCCTGGGTTTTGCACTTGGTTTGGGCAGAGGTGCCCAAAGCAGTACAGAAGCCACGAGCCCAGGGTTCCAAAGCCAGACTGATGGTGCTCCCCAAAAAAACCCCAAGCAAATATGAGTTGGATGGTTTAAAACTGGGAGTCACAACACTGTAGCTGCCATGTGTGCTGGGCCGTGAAGGCAGGGCCCAGACCACAAAGGATTAATTCTCTTACTGCTTCTGTTAAAGTTCCTTAGGAAGCCCTACTGATTAGATCATGGCAGTTTGGAGCAGGCTGGTTTTGTTGGTGGCATCTGATCTGGGTCATTTTCAGAGCTGGGATACTGGGCAGCATGATCATGCGCTACTTCTCTCTCTTTCTGCTTTCTGAGCTACCTGATGTTTCAAAATCAGTCACCATGCAGTGTCTGTGAGCTTCCAGAGGAAATGGGGGATTGACTTCTGAACATTTAGGTGCCTTTTATTTCTGTACATCCTCCCAGCTTATGATGCATGGGATGACTACTCAGATCCTCCCAGCATGCACTGAAAGGCAGCACAACAAAGCAGAGTGGGAGGCAGGGAGAGCAAAAGTTTGGCATATCCGGAATTAATTCACAAGGTATTTTGTGGCTGATGTCTTGTGAGGAGGAGAACAGGACAAGACCCCTGAATCTGTACATCTTGTTTGGTAGTGGTCCCATTGTCCATGATAGAAAGAGTGGGACTAATGACACACATCATCACGGTCATCATTTGTTCAGATGGGACTTAACCCCCCTTTATTTTTTCTATTTTTTGTGCTTATGCTGTAAACAGAGCACCAGGCCATTGCCAGGCGTAGATAAATAAATCAAATGGGTTCCTTTGTGTTCTTGTGTGTCTGTGAAGCGCTGACTCTGAATTTGACCGTGTATAAAATCAAGGGTTACTCTGGAATGCTGCTGTGCTCTTATGCAGTAGATGATGTTCTGCACATTCGTCTAAAACCACTCACTTCAAGAAAAATAACTTTGGCAGTTTATTAGTGTGTCAAGGTTGGTTCTTTTGTGTGTTTTGTGTTCTTGTAATCGCCCTGCGGTGTCTCATCATTTGTCTCACGTAACATGATTCACTCATGCAGGTTTTATAGCTGAAGAGAATGACAAGTGTATTAATGTGCTGAAAGGAATATATTGATATTATATTGAAATATATTGATTCGACAGCATAAATAATAAATGGCTACAAGCCGTTTATTATTTATGCTGTTGGATCTTTTTACACCCCCAGTAAATATTTTCTAACATCAATGAAGCTGCGAAGATTCATCACCACAGACCTGCATTTATTAATTTTATCTTTGCTCAGTAGAGTCATACTTCATTTCTAGCAATAAGGGATGTCTCCTGTTTCTAACAAATGAGTCAATCAGCTGAGAAAAAGATCTCTATCTTTGTCTGATCTTCCTCTCCACATACAGCAAATTTCAACTCTGTGCATTCAGTGTAGGTCTCAAGTACATGCAGAAAGGACCAGATTTTGATTAGAAGTGTAGTCCTCAGTTTGAGAAGGGGTTTTCTTTAGCGGTCTACTCCTGTAGCAGAGTGAAATCCATTGTGAGGAGCCACAGTGTGATGTGGCAGAGAAATCAGCCATTTATGACATTCCCATGGCAGTTCTAGACCTGTGCTGTCTGTGGAGATCTTTAAGCTGTTCTCAATCTCTTGCTGCTTGAATTACCCTGTGGTCTGAACCTGCTCCCACTCTGAAAATTGCATTTACATACCGGGAATGGGAAGATAATTTTTCTACCAGATCATGGTCGTGTTGTCACTGCATTTGAAAAGTGCAGTCAGAGCAGTTTTGCAGTGCAGGTTGAGAAGGAGGGCATTGAGCTTTGTGGCCCAGAAGCCACTGTGGTAAATTTGTACCTCCCTCAAAGTCTTGCATTCCTTACCAAGCTGAAGAGTCGCAGTAACGTGAAAGTCGGATGCTGGAAGGTCATTGCAATAATACAGGATTACTGAGGGACACTTTTTGGAGAGGAAAAGGAGATGAGAAAAAATTTCCTGTGCCATTTGAAACCCTCCTCATATTCAGAAGTCTCAGATCTGTGACTGAGCTATACAGTTTATACATTAGATGATGAGCATGGCTGTGGATAGATCACATGGGTTAGGAGGGAGAGACCTAAACAGCCACCACTGGGACCGTGACTCTGTGTGCCATTTCCACATTGGTGAGGTAAAATTCCTGAAAGCCAATGGCACTGAGGTACGGAGGACATTGGTGTCACCAGGTTGTTTGATGGATGATGTGCATTTCCTGCCCTGAGCCTTGTGTTACAAAGCAGTACAGAGGGGTGACTGCTGTGCCTGGAGAGCAGGAGCTCTTCACATTGACAGACAGAGAACATGAGTGACAAAACTGTCTCTGTAGTGGGAGAGGGAGGCTGAATACAGTCATTTTTCTTCCGCTGAAGAAGGGCAATGAGGAGAGAACTGGTGCTTTTTTTTTCACTTTCTCCTTTTTTTGTTCACCCCAGTACTCATCCTGGGTCTTGAAATACACAGCGGTCTCTTGATGTTGTGTAGACCGAGTGTCTGAGGAGCAGTCAGAGGGTTCTGGAGCTCCTTCCACCGTTCTCAAGCACACACAGTGGCTGCCTGAGTTTGCATAGGGCTTTGGTGTTGCTGGATAAGCACAGCTCATCCTCGTTACTCACTGCTAGTGGGGCAAACTAAAAGCTGTGCTCTGGCTAATTCCATCAGCTGTGGCTTGGAGTGGGTTGTAGATTAAGAAAGCAGCTGTGTAACAGTGGTGTGTGTGAGGGCTGCCATGCAGAGCTTTCCATTGCCATTTATGAGCAGAGCTCGTTCCTTTCCCAGAAGAACTGTAGGCGACCTTTTAATATGTCCTCTTAAAAGGGTCCTACTGAGCAGTGTGTGTGTGGACAGGTTTATTTGTCTGACTTGTTCTCTTCCAGAACCTTGCACATGCACCCAAACCAACCAGCGAATAGCAGCACGTAGGAACAAGCCCACTTTGAAGCTGGCAAAGTTTTTCTGTCTGCCAAGCACCAAATCCCGGCCTTCTTGGGATGCTGAGGAATTCCTCAGGCAGATCTCTGCTGCCTGGCAGGGTCTGGTTTGTGTCACATGCACCATGGCATCGGCAGAGAAGCAGCAGTGTCAGCAGCTGCAGGATTTCTGTCAATCTTTCATTTAATTGAATTTGCTTCCTGCATAAAGAAAAACCTTTTCACATCAAATGAGTCCAGCTAACACAGCCAGGGTTTGATTAGATCCAGTCAGAGGGAAACCTTGATGAAGTGGTTAATTGTACCCGGGGATAGCTGCAAAAGTAGTTTTTCATCAAGAAGTTACAGTAGAACTGGGATTATTAAAGAATGGTGCTGATTTGTGGACTGAGGAACAATAAATTACTTCATTCATTCAGACTTACTCCTCAACAATTCCTTCATCCCCTCTATATTTATTTTTAAGTGGGGTTTTTTGATTGTTAAATATATGGAACACAATAGGATTATCTGTACAATATGTACTGCTTCTGATTTTCTGAAGTTTGAACTGAAAACATGGAAATCAGTTTAGATTGAAGATTTTCTAGCTCTTCTCACTTAAATGAAGAAATCATTCTTCTAGTCCTGAAAAAATATTTAGTTTAATTCAGGGCTATTGTTTCAGGTGTTAACCACTACAGAGAACAGAACTGAAATGAAATCCAGCTTAGTGTTCAACTCTGTAATATTTGAACCATCTCTGAAAAATCTTCAAGTGTTTATGCTGGAAATCAGGGCAGCATTTAGGAACGTGAAACATTTACCAAATTTAAAAGTAGTTACTCTTTTTTGAAGCTCATTTTTTTTTGTAATTTATGAAGTGATGCATTCCTCAAAAAATTCAGGAAACTCCAATGCCCAAAGCCTCCAACCAGGATTTTGATTCCAGTGTGCTGAACAAACACTCTGAAAAAATAGAAAGGGCAGACAGTAGGTGAGAAATGAAGACTTTTGGCCAGGCTGTGTGATTTTTCTCCTGCAGAGACGCAGCAGAAGCAGAAAAAAAAAATTTATGACATCCTGGACCAGTGTCCTGCTGACTGCTCAGTCCTGGCTGTGTGGGAGTGGCCACTGGGCTTGGTGGTGCCACTGGGCACATTCAGATGCTGTCCTGTGAGAAGGTTTCAAAGCCACCACTGAGAGGCTCTGCTTGAGGAACAAAAAGGAATGCTGCGAGCTCAACTGCACTGTCAGGAAGGAGAAAAGAAGGTTTAGAGCACCCGTTATCCCTCGCTCTTGAAAGTTCAAGAAAAAGGGTTTATCTCCTCAAAGCCAGCCAGTAGGGTGGTGGTGGGCACGTTACATGACTGATGCTAAAGAAAATTTTCTCTCCTGCTTTTTTGGGTTAGAGATGCATGGAACAAAGAGATCTGATGGTGTTGACAAGGGTTAATTTTTTGCAATTGAGATGTCTCAAGAAGGGCTGCAGTTTTGGGAACATTCACTTGGGAAGGGGATGAAGGCTCCAGAGAGAGAAGCAGAGAGATGCATTCACTTGCCTCAGAATATCACAGTGTCTAGAGAGTTAGTGCACTTGTTATTCTTGTGGGTTTTTACATATTTGAAATAAAAATACTTATCCCAAAACCACAGTGGCACTCCTCCCCTCTCTGCCATTGCAATCTGAAAATGTTAAAAAAATCTCCAGATTCCCAGCTGGCAGAATAACATCCTGGCTAGTTCTCTGCTTGGTGCATGTTGTTAATTTATTTGTTGTTCTAACCCAGTTATTTTTTCTTTTTCCTCTCTTTGGATGCCACAATTCTTTTGGTCCTTCAAAAGTAAAGAATAAAGCCCTTCGATCTTAAATATGAATAAATGGAAAGTCCAGGCCTTTGCAGAGTGGGAGATAGATGTTATAGGAAGTCCTGTACCACTGCTTTGAGCTCAGTGTAAGCACTGTGTTGGATCTAAAGCTGTGAACAGACTGTAAATATTTCATTTTGGGATCCATTCCTGTCTGTCAGAGCTTCTTTGCTGTCCTTGCCTTCTGTTTCTGCATTCCTCTCTGCTGCTTCCATATCTACTGATCTTGGTCTACTCCCTTACAAGTCAGTTTTCTGTTTGCTTCCCAAAATCCTTCTGAATCTGTGATCATAAATGGTTCTCCTTAGCAACATTTTTTTTTAGGGATTTCCTCCTAGGCTGATGTAGCAAGTCAGAAAGGCTGGTGAGGTCTTAGCTGTTCTCCAGCCCGTCCCGGAGTGCAGAACTTCACCCAGTTCCTGCTCTACTGAGCTTTGATTTTATTATGACCAACCTTCTGGGCAGCTCCTTCCAAGCTTCTCCTCCTTCCCCTTCACCAGACCCTTCTCATCGTGTCCCATACTGACCTCAGTTTGTCAAGCCCTTTGCTCTTCCCTCTCTCCCCACACCAGGGTTTCCATGGTCAGAGGTCCCTCCTCTTCCCCCTGGTCAGTCTGGATGCTCATCCTTTCTGCAAACCTTGCTCTGTCCTACCACTGGAAAATCAGAGGGGCCTTTCTTCTCTCCCTTGTCCCCATAATGATCCATCCTTTGCTTCAAAGCTCTCCGTGCCTTGCCCTGCTCTACTGCCCACCCCATCCCATCCGTGTGAGTGGCTGAAGGATGTGTTCCATCTGTGCCTTCTCCCAAGCTGGGTTCCCAACCCTTCCCTGCTCTTCCCACTCTGCCTCTTCTGTGGGTCATTATTCCAGATTTCTTTATTCCAGACCAGGCTGTACAGGGCTTGGAGCAACCTGGTCTAGTGGAAAATGTCCCTGCCCAAGGTAGCGACGTAGGAACTGGATGATCTTTAAGATCCCTTCCAACTCAAACCTTCTGTGATTCTATGTTTCCTCCAGATTCCCTTATTCCAACGCCTCTCTTCTATCAGATCATCTCCTGCATCCCAGCTTTTATTATTTCTCTTATTTCTCAAGGCCTGCACAGCATACAGCACTGCAGCTCCAGGACTGGGTCCCTCCTTCCCCCTCCCTGCCCAAGCATCCCTGCTCATCCTCGGTTCCACGCAGCAAAGGCAGGGATTGCTTTGCTCCACGAAAAACCCGAGGAGTTCTATTCCTCTGATGGCTTTTCCTGTTCTCCCTGGCTTTAATTTGCAGCGAGTATTTTTGCAAAAGTGCTCATCCCTGGAGCTGACAATAAAACTGTCTCTGTGTGTCGGAGAGAGGGAGGGCGAGCGAGAAGCAGAGGGAGGAGATGCAGCAGCACAGCGGTCTGGCAAAGTGAGGCGGCATCTGCGAACCCACGGACACCGAGGAGACGTGAGCCCCTCACTCCGGGCTCAGCCCGATCCCATTGGCTCCCGAGCCGCTGGATTTAAAGGGAAGAAGAGCTCGGAGGGCTGAACTGCACAGGCAGACGCAGACTCTCAGCCAAGTTGTCAGCACGCTGCGAGCAGGAGAGGCTCACACGAGACTGCGGGGTGCCCGCAGCTTGATGCTCGCTTGGCTCCAGAAAGGGAAAAAAAGAAGAGGGGACAAAAAGAAAATAACCAGAAAGGGGTGAAGGAGCCTGATCCAGTGCAGCAGTCCCAGAGGGAATAATGGATGTGACCATCTCTCAGTTCATCTTGGAAGAATTTGATGTGAACTGCAGCCTCCTGGATCGTTTACACGAGACTTTTTTAGAGAGTTCCTCTATCCCTTTCCTGGGCTTTGATGGTAGGAAATGTTACCTGGTGCAGGGCTCAGGGAAAGCTTCGGAAGTGCTGAGATTCGGTTTGTTTTGTGATGCAAAGTGTGTGGCTTTTGTGCTTTCTCAACTGCTTCTTTTTTCCTTTCTGTCTCGTTTTTTGAACCCCAGGTCCGTACTGCAATGCCACCACGGATCAGATCGGGACCTGCTGGCCCCGAACCTCTGCGGGGGAGCTCGTGGAGAGACCCTGCCCAGAGTTCTTCAATGGGATCAAATACAACACCACGAGTAAGTACAAACTCCTTGCCTTCTCCCGCAGATCTCGTGTTCAGAAGGCGCCTGGGGACACCCAAAATATATTTCCATTAAGGAAAAAAAATAATAATAAAAGAAAAAAAAATTGCTTGCTTGGGAATCAACATTTCCTCCACATTCCAGCTTGTATATTCAAAATTCTTGCCTGGAATGATGCAGATTTCTCAAAAGCGCAGACTTGTGGACACTGTTTCTTCTTTGCTGAAGTACATTTAGGGAGATCTGGGCAGAAAATATCCTCTGCAGTCTGAGGAGGGTATGTTGTGCTTTGTGTGTTTGTGTAGCTACGTACAGCTCAGTGTGTTTGTAGCGGTGCTTCAGCCACCTGGATAATTAAAGATCCTTTGGCTCATGAAATACTCAGCCCTAACACCTAAAAAGTGTGTTTTGAAAGGCCAGTCCCTTTTGCAGGCTGGCTGCGTGAGCGGGGGTTCAAACCGTGCTGGGAGTTGTATCTCACAAACAGAAAGAAGGCTGAGGTCTGGAATCTGTTTCAGCAACTTCATCAGGGACTGGCTGCTGAGGCTGGAGCTGCATCAGCTCTGCGAGGGAGACAGGAGAGGAAATTAGGAGGCAAATAATATTCAAAGCAAGGGAGCACGGGGGCTCCTTAGAAATCTCCTGGATGCTTTATTCTTCGAGGTAAACAATCATGATGACTCACTCCAAATTTATTATTCAGGCTGTGGGACCCAGGCACTCATTTCCTTTTGCTTATCTGTCAATACTCTTCGGACCTTTCATTAAGAGTTTTTAAACATATTTGTTCCAAATTTGTGCACCTACTTGTTTGTTACTCATTTTTTCAGTGTGGTTTTGACTGTAGGGATATTTCATTCCATGTTTTACTCCGAACTGTTGCTTGGGTGTTGGTGGTCTAATTTGCAGGTAGTGTTAATTTTGTGGGGCCAGAATTCTCCCTAAGTCCTGTAAAAGAATGACCCTGATGTTTTAGATCTTATTTCTAAACTTGTAGGAAGTGAATTTATTCTTTCCCAGCTCTGGGTGTCATGGTCACATAACTGGCCAAAAGTTTGGTGCATTTGCTCTGTGAAACGAAGTCCTCTGCCAGGGTTGTTCTTAGGGACCAGCTTCTGTCACCCCAGACTTTGAGCAGAGTAGAAGGTTTCCTCAGGGAACTGCAAAATCATCCTCAATCCCTCTAAGCTCAGACCCGGGCTCTTTGCAATAAAATAGGTGGGAACATGGAACGGGCTGGGTGATGCTGGCTTTGATTATAGCAGGTAGCTCACTACTTTGACAAGTCTCAGTTGAGACCAGAGAAAAATTTCTGAGAATTAAGGGCTGCTCGGACAAGAGCAAGTGTGTCAGAATGGATCCTAAAAGAATTTTGCCTTTTTTTTTTTCTTTCCCTTTCTTTCTTTTTAGTGGGGAGTGTAGATATTTTTATCGCCTGATTTTTGTTTCTCCAAAAGACAGGAGGAAAGGAAGCAAAAAAAAAAAGCATTATGACTGATTCCTGTCACAAATACAGTAGAGAGAATTTAAATGTTTTCCCTGTGTATGGAAGGAAAAAAACTATTGAATACCCCAGTTTGGTTTTTATAAACTCTGCTGATGCTTTCACTAGTTCATCAATGACCTGACTGAAAGTTCTTCCCTGCTCCTCTCATTCTCACTGGTGGCTGATGCTTGTATTGCAGTGCTAATGAGTGTTCTTAAATTCCCTGCTCTTAAAACAATGGCATGTTAATTAAAGACTGATGGAAATATGTTACTGAAATGCTGAAGCATTATTTTCTGAGGAAATGGATATTTTTCTCCTTTCAACATAAAATGTGAGTAGCTACCTCCAGCTGATCTTAGACACTTCCATGTGCGTAGTTCTTTCAAGTTGTAGTGCAGAAAACAGAGGGAAGGATTATATCAAAATCTGATCAACTTTCAGGATCAGCAGCTCCTTGGGAAATAGCAGTTGAGTGATTAAAGCTTGGGAAGGCACTAGGACAGCAGGTTAAGGTTTGAATACACAGGTGCAATCTCTTTTGGCATTTGAAAAATAGAATTACTGCATGCAGAACACGTCCAGAATTTGGGAAGACCAAGCAGTGACACATTCTGACCACTTGCATGATTTGCCCAAGCTGATTTGTGGGCTGCCTCGTTTGTGGTGAGGCTCATTGTGCTGAAAACCTTGGCTGTGTTCCCCGTGCAGATGATAAAATAAGCACAGACAACTGATTAAAGAATGGGAAATGGATCTTGCAAATCTCAGAGGTGAATAATACAGCTCGAAATGAAGGTCTGATAGGAAGAGGCTTGAATCAACATAAGATTTCAGCCTAGGACATGTATTTTTGTTCTATTTTGTTTTGCATTTTGATGAGGCAGAGGGAGAAATTATGGGTTGTTATATTATACTGATTTTTTTTTTTGAGAGTGGAATCAGACCAATTTAGAAAAAGCACCTTTCATTGCTTTTCTTCTACTGAGAGCTTAATGCGGCTCTAGGTTGTAACTGAGCTATTTGTTATACTGTCAGGTATCCCATGTTTGTGAGCTGCCGCCTTTTAGGAACTACAGCTTATCTTTGCATTGATTTTGTATATCTGTGAGTATATTTTGTGTATCTGTGAATATATTTATCATTTGAAAGCGTGTAAAAATTTTGGATCCGTTTCAGTGATTTCTTTTCCAGTTTTAGAAATCAGGCTCTGAAAGATTCCAGTTTCCCACCAATTTCCTAAAAGCAGCTTATCAGCTGGAGGGAATGAACCCAGCAGCATTCCCTGTCAGGGAAAGCTTTTGCACTGTCGACAGTGGCAAATCCAGACTGGGAAGTGCTCAAACTGTGTCAAAAGCTTGTGAAAAACCCAGAGAAGCATGAGACACTGATCCGTGGCCAACTTTTGGTACTGATGGGGCTGTTTCTGCACTTCAGTGTAGCCTCTGTGCATGCAGGGATGCAATTCAAGACAAAATCAGACAGGTAGGTTCCTCTACAGATCAGCTCATCAAAGGCTTTGGATGCACCTCCCCTGCTTTGTGTCCATCTTATCAGCTCTCATGCTTTGATGTTCACTCCAGCTCGGATGGGGAATGCTGTCAAACCCTGCAAATGCCGCCAAAATTTAATGAAAAAGCATTTGAGGCAAAAAAACCCCCTTAAGAATAAGAACTTGTGCTTAAAAAATTCCCCTCCTGTTTGCTACACTAGAATAAACTGTTTGCATAAAATATTTCCATCCTAACTGCAAGAAATTCCCGTGGTGATTCTGTGCCTGGGTCTGTGTTTCTCTGTGTCTCCTGGGAGCTGCTGAGTGACTCAGATAAGTTTCAGCTGCATCTGTAAAACAAAGTCTGTCAGTCTGTGAGGCTTTTTCATCCCTGACACTTTGTTATTTTGGTGATATGTTGGGGCTTTTTCCTCCCTCTTTGTGTGGGAAATAAAGTCATGTTGACAGATCATGCTGTGGTTACCCTGCAGTATGATTTGTGAATATGGGCAAAATGCACTTTGACCAAGGATCTGAAAATTATGCCATCCACTTAAAACTCCGCAGTTTTGTACCGAAGCTTATGTATTATTCTCAAAGGGGAAAGAAAATTAAAAAGAAACAGGAAAAAAAAATTCTCTGTTGGTGCAGTGTGTCTCTGCAGACTGTGCACTTGTCTCTGCTCCGGTTCTATATTTAGCGAAAAATGACAATATCGTTGCTGCCCTCTAGATGTGTTTATGCTTTGACAGTGTGAAGCTTTCAGTCTTGTTTTACGAAACATATTAATTCACTTATTAAGTTATCCTGAAGCTTGATTAATTCAGCAAATGGCCTCTAATGAGTCTGGTTTTGCTGCTTGCTAAAAAGCAGTCGTGCAAGCACATACTTAGAGCATGTTACAAGCTAAAGTATGGCTACATTAACACTTCCCCTACAGATTACCCTGTGTGAGGGGAAAATCCAGGGTTAAATGTTCATCTGATGGACAAAAGGTGTTGACTTTTGTAGCCTCCACTGTCTGATTAGAGTTTGCCTCAAACACGTGGTGTGGCACGGGGCATCCTGTGGTGACACCCATCCGTCATGGGCTGCTCCAGGCAGGAGCTGGAGGCATTGGAAGGTCTTGCAGATCAAAACACACAAATCTAGGTGTTTCCAAGTAATATCAACAGCTAATTTAAGTATTTAAGCTCTAATACAAGTCAGTGCAGCTCTAATTGACAGCAGTGAAGCCTAGGGAGTTACTGAGCTCAGCCTAAATGTACAGCTCAGCTCAGCAGCCCCTGCAGAAGTGATAGTGCTGTTTGATATGCCCGGGGGTATTTTGTTCCTCTTTCAGAGGGCCCAGCCTTGTTGTAGTTCAGGGTTTTCTCTCCCAGGCCACGCAGGTGTTGCAGATGCTCAGTGACAAATGATCCTATGCCCATGTTCAGGCAGCCAAATTCATCCCTGGCCGTGTGTTGTGCTGAACTGATCCCACACCTGGGGATTGAGATCAAACTGCTTTTGTAATCAACAGGAACAAAAGGTCTCTGTAGCTCCAACTCCCTGCCTGCAAATCCCCCTCTCTCTCTCAGTGTAGGGAAACCCTTAGACTGAAACAGCCACTTCACAGGAGTGTTTTGGGTATCACAAAAAGCATCCTCCTCACCTTCTCCAGGGACTGTGCTGAGAACAGGCACATAATCACTGCTGACCTTGCCCTGATGGGGCCTTGATTTGAGGCTGTTCTGGGGGGGTGTGCACCACCTTTTCCTTGGCCCTACAACCAGCTGCCTGGTGGGAATGCTTTGGAGAGGGTTGGTGGCTTAGCAACAGGGCTGTTGTTCGTGGGAGAAGGAGCCCCTGGCACAGAGATCACACCTGTACCTGTTAGCAGGGCTTGCTCCACACTGAGAGAAAAATTCCTGCAGTTCATGGTTGTCTCATCTTGAACACAGAGAAATAATCTTTTGTGTGCTGAGGGAAGGGTGACAAAGTGAATTAATAGCTCTTCTGGTTTGCATTTCCCCTCTTTTGAAAGGGTTTAAAGGAATGATTCAATTTTTAAAAGAGCTAATTTTCCTAGGTTAAAACCCCATTCTTTTATGGAGGTCTAACCTTTGCTGCTTTTCCTTCTGGTTAATTACTATTCAAAGTTCTTGTGGAGATGTGGCCCCAGCCTGCACATAAAACGTGAGCCTCGCTAGGACATCACTGGTCTCAGAGTCTTGTTCGTATTTTGTGGGCAAGCCCTGTCCTGATAGCTGCAGAAATGTGCACTTTTATAAAGTGGCTGGCCTAGAGGCTCAATTAACATTTTCACTTGTGTTTTATCTCATGTATTTTAGTGTCTTGATCACTTCTGTTGATCACATTTGCATGACTTACTTGTTCCCCAGAGGTTTGTCTGGCTTGACTTCTAAAGGCCGCATTTTTGAAAGCAAAGTCCTGCTGTAGAAGACAGAGAACCCTTAAATTCTGGTGACTTTTCATCATTACTGGAGAGAAATAAAATGCCCATCATGGGCATGCATGAGCGTTTCCAGACTCAAAAATTACTATGAAACCCTAAAACTCTCACCTCATCTGTCTGCTGTAACCTTGTTAGATGTCCAGAAGGCTTTTGTCCCACTGTTTAATGACAGGGAATTTGGGATAAAAATAAATGTTTTGTAGCCGATTTTAGTTGTGGAGTCACTAGAAAAAGACATTTTTTTGTTAAAAAAGTCTGCAGCCTTGCAGTAGCCATGTGTTAGCCATCCTGGGGGGTAAAGCACAGTATTTTCAGCTAGGAAGTCAAGAGTACATGAAAGTTAAAGGAAGGAGACTGATGAGAAATGAAACAAACACGACAGTGGAAAAAAAGAAGTCCAGAATTGGAATTCTGGGGGAGGAAATAAAACATAATTTTTAAGCTCGTAAAGGTTTTCTCTCAGGAGATCAAATCTGCAGCTGATTAGGTCAGCTTGTCTCCAGTTGCTCTGGATCCAGATTAAGATTTCAACCATTTTTGTGCATTTTCTCTTGCTGGTTTTGCAAGAGAAACACAAATACACACATCTCCCACAAATACAGTGGGAGGCTCTGGATTTCAGTCGTGCACAGATGGGAGAGGCTTCACTTGGTTCCCCTCGAGTTTTTCTTCTTTTTTTTCTTTCCTTTGTGAAGTATAACTTGTGGTATGAGATGGCTCTGATTTTGCAGTTTGGAAGAAAAATATTGGAATGTTGGAGTGTTGGAAAAAATATTTACAAGGAGGAATGAAAATAATCCATTTTTCTTGCTCCCACTACTGTCATCGTGTGAAACATGTGATCTCTTCATTGAGCACAGGATACAAGTTTATTGCATGTAGTAAAATAAGGAAATTGTTAATGTTGCTTCAGTCAACATTCAAGGACCATTTCTCCAGCCAATTAAACACTGATTTGTACTTTTGTTCTTTGCTAATGAGTTACGAGGTGGCTTTGCTGTGGTCCTGTTGTAATTGGTTTGGGTTCTCTTCAGTTTAGGCTTGGCTTTTGAGGCAAACTTCACCCAGACTTTACCAGAACTGGAACTGCAGCTGCCATTCTGCACCAAACCTTCCTGATTTTCCTCCAGAGTCAGTCAGACCTGAGCGATGGCACATCTTGGAGAGGGCTTTTAACCTTGGGCCTTCGGGAGGGTCAGCAAACAAGGGGTTGCCCACATTATTTTGGAGGCTTCTTTGTGAGCCTTTCTTTCCCTAAGTCAGCTGCCCCATCCACCTCTCTGGAACTTGCTGTTGTCTAAGCTGGCAGTGACTTCCAGCTGGCAAACAGATGGACTGAGGTCCAGTTCTTTCCACATATTCGGAATTAGATGATACTTGCAAAATCGTGTGCTTCTGGAGCCCGGGGAGGAAGAGGGAATGGCTCAGGAGCAGATGGGGAAGGGAGAGAATTAAATATATTACCAATCCTCATCTCACCATGTCAAAATGAGAGGAGAAATCCCACCCAGCTGCATCCAGTGCGGGCACTCTCTGGTGGATTGGGATTTCTCGTTTTATTGTGCCTCATGACCCATTTTCCATCCAGACAAGCTGTGGGAGGCCGAGGTGAAACCGCGAAGGTGGAGCGGGGCTGTTCTCGCCAGCTGTGGAACACCTGAGGTTCTGTGTGACTGGGTGGGCTCCAGGCTATGTTTGCTGCCACAGAGCCTCGGGGACAGTGGCACCGAGGGAATGGCCACCCGCCGTTCCGCCTGCCAGCCACAGGGTGTCACTTAGAGTGCAGGTAAAGCGGGTGTCCCCCGGCCGCCGCTCCGAGCCACCTGCCGGCAAGGGATGGATGGGTGGAGGGTGACCCTGGCCCTGGAGCTGCTCTGGGACAGGGCTGTTCCCATCCTGCTGCGTGGCAAAACAGCCTCACTGAGGTGAAGCAGGGACGAGGACGCAGCGGGGAGGGATGTTCTGGGAGGGATCCTGTGTCCCCCTCTTCTGTGGAGTGTTCACGGAGAGCAGGTCACTGCCTGAGGCAGGGCGGTGCCTGCTTTCACCAGGGCTGCTCTGAAGAGCTGAGGGAAGGGCAGTGCTGAGCTTTGTTCCCACGCAGGTGTGGGTTGTGGTAGAGGATGTGGAGCCATTCAGGAGTGAAACAAATCTATCAAAGGAGCTTCATCAGCAACGAAAGAACCTGCCCTTGGATGATGCAGGGATTGCTCCTGGCTGGACACACCATGTTCATCGCTGCACCGCTTCCCTTTGCATCCATCTGATGTCTCCTGTCTGGGTGCTGTACCCTGGCAGGAGCTGTTGGCTTTTCCCTCTCTACCTGACAGATGTTCCAGGTGCTCCCACTGAACAGGAATAACACACAGGTGTGTTAAAAGTGGGGCAATACCACCTCAGCTGTGACCTGCCAGTTGCTCATGTTCTGCAGAACAATTAAATCATTAAATTAGTCAGATTTACTAGGTTCTTCAGGTTTCCCTTCTGTGCTCTGCCATGACAGGGAAGTATCTTTGCTGTTCATATGATGGTGAATCTTTGCAATTTCTGTGGCTTGGAAGAACAGAGCTTCAAGCTGCATCCTCATCCAAATAAAATTCTCCAGCTCTGACACTCATTCAAGGCTTTGCCCAAGGTTTGCTGTCCTGGGAAAGGGAATCTCCTGTACAATTTTCACCCTAACATCCAGACTTTACACCCAGATTAGAACAGCCATTCTTAGCTGCCTGAGAAGTAGATGAGAAATAAGGTTTCCCATGGAAATTGGAGGGGAATGGATTTTTAGTAGATATTTTCTTTTTTTTCAAGTGCGGTTTTCATTCCCCTCAGATGTTATTCTTGGAGTTCATAATTGGTAGCTCTTGGGACAAATTCATAAAATCAATAAAACTCGGATTGCTCTATGCTAACTTCTTTCTCTGCAGTGCTGGGAATAACAGAGGGCCAGATGCTGCTCCATATGAGACTTGTGCTGGGAGAAGCAATACTTTGAAGCAAATTATAGGAATAGAAACTCAGTCTTAAAAAGAAAAACAACAAAGAAACCCTCAAGTCTCATGAAGAGTTTTCCCTGGGAAAACAGAAGAAGGAAGAACCTTTCCCAGTGTGGTTGTATTGTCCCAAACCCATGGTGGTTGGAAAGCCCTGACCATGCTGTGACAGAAGAATTAATGCAGAGGAGCTGCATCCTCCTCAGGCAGCCAGGGAGCAAACAGAGCTTTGGAAAACAGAAAACATGTTATGGAAATGAGACAAACACAGAAAATAGGAAATTACTTTGCTAGTGCATCGTCACCATTTTATCTAAACTTAGATGTGACTTCCTAGGGATTCTTTTTCTCATTTCTAAGAATTTTTGTCTAACTTACGAATTGCTAAATTACGCCACTAACCCCTGAAACATCAGCATTTGTGTACTTCAAAGGACGTGATAAGCAGTCAGGACTTGTTGCAGAATCTCCAGGCCCCGCAGTGATTCCTGCTTTGCAACTGGAGCAGGTGATGCAGAGTTTGGAAGCAGAGGGATTTCAAGGGTTGTTATTTCTGGGCTGATCTGGAACATGAAAACTCCGATCTCTGTGTGGGAACCAGTGTGGAAAACGGGAGTTTGGTTGCTGGAAATGGATTTCTAGGATTCATAAGGAGGGGACACCCTATTCCTTTGCAAGACAGCAGAGTAAGAGGCTGGGGACGAAGGGGAAAGTGAGAAGCGGGGCCCTTCAGAGAAATTTCCCAGTGCTGGCCTTCCACAGAGAAAGCTCCTCACAGGTTCTTCCTGCTGGGAGTTTTCTCTGTTCCAGGAGCTCTGGGGGAGAGAGAGACTCCTAACTTGGGAAGCTCTTTCTCTTCCAGGTCTTATTTTTCTTTTCAGGATGTGGATGGTGACACCTTGAGTGGGGTTGCAGGGATTTGGACAGGAGTGCACCTGGCTGGGTGAGTGGGACTGCGTGGGGACAGCGACCCCATCTCCAGCTCACAAGGCCTTTGCAGAGAGAACCCCTTTCATTCCTTACTGAGAACACTTTGTATTAAAGAAAGACAGGATCCCACAGACCCACATTTTTGGTAGTTTTGGCCATCTAATCCAAACTTCTGAATTTCCCACTCCACATAAATCTCATGTATAAACTCACCCACTTGCCGCGACGTCATCAATTGCCAAATCTCTCCCTCTCGTTAGGCCTGTCTGAAGATGCACATTTCCACCAGAGCTGCCTGTGACCCAGGAAGCCTCCTTTGCAGCCCAAAAATCAGAAGGCTTTTGTTTTGTGTGAAAGTGAGGGGGAAAAGTCCCACTTGGAGCTGTTTTCTGTTTCCAAGCCCGTCTCAGGAGGGACAGGGATAAATCCAGGTGCAGTTGGGGTGGTTCACTGCATTGCCCAGTTCCAGGGAGAGGCTGTAGCAGTAAAATACTGGATTTTGGTGCTTCTTATTCCTTTTTGGGGACAGCTAAAAGATCCCCACAAAGGTCTTTTCACACAGTTAAGTCATCCTTGTCCACCTACAAACCCATTCTCAGTGTGGATTTATTTTTTTCATCCTAATCTGTTTTTAATCCCTTCATCTCTCCTGTGTTCGCTGCATGTTTCTCCTAGGAAAAAAAATCCAGCCACAGTAATAACAGCAGTTTTATTCTCCCTGAGCACTTTGGTTTATTCCCTCTGTGAATGCTGAGGGGGAATGAAGGGCCTCTGAGCTGACCCAGTGAGGGGAGTGTGTCAGAAGAGCACAGACATCACAGCAGTGTGATTCAGTTTATCCTGGGAATATGTGAAAAGCTCTCCTGAAACTAGAAATAAGCTAATCAATAGTTGGATTTTTCAGCAAACAGGTGCAAAGCCTTTCCTGGAGATTCCTATTTTACTGATTCTCTGTTAGATCTCAGCTGCAAATCTGTGGCTGAGTTCCTGGGATTACAGATGAGCACCTGACCACACTCACTGCAATTACAGGGCTTCAGGAGAATCTGGGGGGTTATTTTTTTATTCCTTATTTGACTGGTCAGATACCTGCCTGTCTCCTGTCTGCCTCCAGTGCATTCTCTCTCCTAGGCTCTTTATCCAACCCCATTCTCATTTTCCCAGTCCCTGGGCAGGCACAGAAAGAGACAAGAATGAGGTAGATGTGAATGAATCACTGATGCTCTGGGACCAGGTGAAAATCGACTATGTGTGCTCTCAGCTTCTGGGGCACCTGAGCTGAAATTCACCTCCTGAAACCTCCGGGAAAGAAATTGATTTCTCTGTGGTAGGTCAGTTGTGTGTATGTGAGTCTTTAGGTTCATGAGTAGCTTTGAAAACTGTACTGGGATTTTATCAGTTCCTTCTTGGAACAAAGCATTTCTAGAGATTTTGAGCATGGAGCTGAAGAAGCTCTGGCTTTGTTTCGTGGAAATAAACCTGATGTGGCAATATGATGTTGCAATTTGGACTAGATGAACTCTCCTGCTCCTAACCAGGCATTTCTGTGGTTCTGCGATATCCCTACAGATCTCAGATGGATTCTTAGTGGCCTCTGTCACTAACTGTTTGTTTTTCATGGACACCTGTGATTTAGTGATGATAAGTTTTGATGATAAGATTCTTTTTATATGAAGAACTTGTGTTACCAGGTGTGCAGCAGAGTGAGAGTCGTCTCAGGCTCTTGTTTTGATTCCATTTACCTATTGATGTGTCATATGTAATTTTTCTGCACTATTAAAATGGTTTAGTTCATCCTTTGCATGCTTTTAGGGGAATCGAGTGATACTCAAGGGGCACTGACCTTTGCCTAGTTGCCACGTTACCTCGGTGAAAATCAGCTGGAAAAGGCAGGGCTAATTGCTTTGATTTAATCCTGAAATGTCAATGACTCAGTGATGGCTCATTCATGGAAGCTCTCTGCTCGAGGCAGAAGGACTGGATAAAAATAGCTTCCTTGGGATGAACTTCAAGTGCTGCAAGTTTCAAATCATAGCATCAAAGGATGGTTTCAGTTGGAAGGGGCCTTAAAGATCACCCAGATCTGACACCTCTGCCATGGCAAGGGACAAAGGGATGGGGAAACCTTTGGGAAGCATGCACAAAGCATTTGTGGGGAAGAACTGCAGTTGTCTCACTGCCAGCTGTGGCACAGCAGGCAAAAATCTGAGTTGCCACCCCAAAGAACAGCAGGTGAGAGAAGGGAACTGAGGGTTAAATACCAGATGGAAAGAATAAGGGTGATGCTGTCCCACGTCCAAGGCAGGCAGCAGAGGATGACAGACACAATTCCTGACTGCAAGGCCACCAGAGCCCCTGAGCAAGCTAAAACTCAGCAGAAGAAAATGTTGAACCCAAAGTGTTTGTCTTGTAAATGAAAAGGGGATGTGCAGCTTGATTCTTAGCGTGCTTGGCCTAAGTACCTTCTCGCTTCCCATGTCTCTATGAGAAGAGATGCTCATAAACTGGTTTTCTCCATTATTTTTCTTGCTGCCACTCCTCTGGCATTCTTGTCCCCTGATTTGGTGGTCATGACAGGACCAGCCTTACATTAGAACCACTCTGGTTCTGGCTGTGTCACCTTCAGTGTGAATTCCAGGACTTCCCTGGCCTCAGCTGGCACGGATCCATCTGGGGCATCCACATGGGGTGGTTCTGGAGCCCTGCTGCAGCCAAGAGGCAGCGTTTGTGGCTGTGCCAGTTCGGAAGGGAAGGGATGGAGGCAGTTTCCTGCTGGATGCAGCTTGTTTCTGTCAGAAGAGGCAGCAAATGGGTCCTGTTCATACCCTGCAGCTGGCCCCAGGCGAGCTGCTTCAGGCTCCCGTCCTTCAGTCCTGCCCTGTGTAAATTAGCTCCAATATATCAGGGACTCTGAAGCTTTCCAGCTCTGTAAAGACTTCTCTCCTCCTTTTTCTGGTTTAGAGTGCAAGAAGTTCCCTGCTAACATGTCACCTTTATTCCTCAGTGTCCTTAATTCCTTTGGGGCTGAGCCAGGAGAGTTTTGAAGAGACAGTCTGTGTTTTGCAGTGCTTTGTGAGAGTTTCCATACAAAGGCTTTTGGAGGTACAAAGTGCTAAGCAGGCAGCTGGATTTCAGTGTCTTAGCAGTGTTCTCTGCAGGTCTCTGTTTCAGCAGTGAAAATCTTCTGTTCTCGATATGGAGATGTGAACTGAAAGGAAAAGATCCCTTTGTGTGGTCTGGGAAAACCAGATACTTTCATTAACATCTTCAGAACTGCAGAAATATCCACCATGAGCTTGGATATTTAATTCGTGTACGTGGTGGTCACCAATATATTTGTGGGTTTAGCCATAAGGTTTCACAGCTCTGTACCTCTGTTTTCATCCCCTCTTGTCTTGGTGCAGACCTGCTGGTCTGTAGCACCTGCAGGTTTTCTGTGTGCCACATGAAGTGCTCAGTTATCACAATCACATTTATTCAGCTATTTGCTGCTCTTCTCTGCAATGCAGGGTTGTTTCCTAGGCTACATTTTCCAGTATAATACATATCCTGTTGTCAGATCCCATCCAGTGGATTTGGCTTCATTCCTTGATCCGGTGAAGATAAATTAGTGAACTGTCCTGCTTTATCAGTGAAGATACGGAAGCTTCATTTTCCATAAGCTGAGTTTTATTTTTTCAACTATTTTTTTTTTCTTCTGAAAGCACGCTTCAAATACATCCTGCAACTTTGTAGCACAGATGAAGAGGACTTTCAAACTCTCGGGCAAAATGATGTGAGACAAGGGAAGGAGGAAGCGGCCTTTGATCGGGCTCTGCATTGCCCTTTTCATGCTGAAACCTAAATAACAACGTATTGATCCCCTGCAGGGTTCTTGGTGTCAGCCCCACGGGTGCAGGGGACACTTTGGGTGTGAGCAGTGCAGGGTGTGACAGGGCCAGTGGCCCAAAGGTGCAGGAAATGGAGCAATAGTGAAACCAGCAGCTTAATTCGGGGTGCAAAAAGCGCAGAGTCAGGGTTTTTACTTAACGGGGAGTAGAAGGAGAAACAAAGCTACTGTCAGGACAAGGAGGGAAAGAAGAGGAAAATAAAACAAGATAGGAGAGGAGAGGGATCAGGTTTTCCTGTGCATTGTGGGGTTTGATGCCTCAGTGAGTCTGACAGCCTGATCTGGAGCTGAGGTTTCTGACTCTGCTCTCCCCAGCTCTCACACACCCCTCTGTGACCCAGCTCCTGCTTTGCTCAGCTCACAGCGAGCACTTGCAATAAATCAGCGTCTTTTGAGTGCCTCCAGTCAGTGTTGATCTCAGCTGTGCTCGGGGACACGGCAGAGGGCTGGAGCCGGGCGGCTTTACAGGTGCAATCCTTATTCCTGAATGGGTCTCATTAGCTCTCCCCTCTGCTCAACCCTCACAGCTGCTTTCATTGCCTGCGCTGGCTGAGATGAGCTAATTACACAGATTATGCAATTTTGCTGCACATAATACTTGTAATTTTGTAATGAAGGAGTGGTGCTCTGTAATAACAGTTCACACAAACCTGCCTTTGACACCAGGGTCTGGCAGGGAGCTTGGCACGAGCAGCTTTGCTTAAAAGAGTTAAATAAGACCATCAGATCATTGATAGGGAAAAAGATCTCCAGACATTTCTATGTTCTTTTGGAAGTGCTAAAATATCCACAAAGATTTATTTTTTTATTAATAAGTAGGTTTCAGCTGCAGTAGTAGCAGTGTCCTGAATGCTCAGATGAATCTCATGAATACGTGCAAATAAATGATTCTTAGAAGACTTGATTTCCCTTTTTTGCATGATCAGGTGAGAGATTTTTTTGCTCATCACCGTGGTGGTGTTTTTTCAGTCTTTTCCTTCATAAAATAATAGAATAATTAAGGTTGGAAAAGACCTCTAAGATCATCAAGTCCAGCCATTAAACCAGCACTTCTTGTTCGCTTCTTGCTGTGTGGACAAGACTATTGATTATTGATGGTAAAATTAGCTTCATTTTGCTGGCACTGCTGTGGGGCTTAAGAACCAGATTTGGGGTTTTTTGTAAGTTCTAAACAAACTCAGGACAATACTTGCCCCAGGCAACTCCTGGGAGGCTCTAGGAGGCCAGAGAGGAAAGAGAGGAGCTGTACTGGGTTACCATGGCAAAGGTTTGGTAGCAGAGGGCTGCAGGAGTGGTTATTCTGGGAAGAGGTGGTCAGGGGCTGTCCCTGTGTTTGACAGAGGGAAATTAAAATTAAACTGCTAATTACTCACTAAACTGTCTTTTTCTCACCCTTAGAATTTTCCATCGTATTTTATCTCCCTGTCCTGATGAGGAGAGGTGGAGGACAAGAGGTCTGGTGGGCACCTAGCAGTCAGCCAAGATCAACCCGCCCCAGGGGGACATCAAATAGATGCAGGAAAATTCATCCTGATATATATTTTTGAAAATTCTTCAAGCTTGGGAATACGGTTATGAGGGCTGAACGCTACAGAGCACAGGCTGCTGTCCTAGAGAGAGGTTTCCAGGAGGCAAACTGGGGCATTTGAATGGAATTTTGAATTGGAATTTTTATTCAGTCTGATCTCTGACTGTGTTTTACACCAGGTGGAAATGTTTTCAATCCAACCCGTGGTTTATAGCTAAATGCACTCCCTAGTTTTCAGTCTCAGAACACAGTCAGGGTTCAGAGTGCTGACTCAGAGGCATTTTTATCTCTCAGTGAAGTCATGAAGAAATTCTCTCTGTGTGTAGCAGATATCCTTTCCCAAAATAGAGACACCAGGCTAAACTGCTGTTATTTTTATGTGGAATTCCAGCTTAGTTGTCTCACTTCAAAGAATATCAAAATTAATTGTATTTCATTGGAACAAAGGCACTGATCTGTGGTATCATCATTCCCTGCAAACATTTTTAAACTTCCCTGAAGTTTCTCATGTCATTTGCCATGACATATCTTGTTTGGCACAGTCCTTAAAATCTCACAGGGATGTGTGTTTCTGCCTTCTCTACTCAGCTCCAGAGCTGAGGATCTCAGTTTCCAGTCTGGTGTCATTGTTGAGGAACTGTGACACCTCCAAGCTTTCCTTCACTAAATGCTCTCCATTCAGCTTCAGGAGCTTCAGATTTCACCATTTCAGCAGCATTTGGGAATCAAATTCCCTCTCAGTTATCACAGCAAAAGTTTTCTGTTAAACTGCTGCTCTCTGGCTCCCCAAAGCCTCCTACAAATGCACTCAGTGTAACTCAGTGTTTCCGTTCTGAGACCAGTCCCTTCGACAGATCACGAGCAGCACTATTTCAGGATGGAAGAAAGTGTAAGTGGAAAGAAAGTGGTCAAAAAAAGGAGAAAATAGATTTAAAGGAGGGTTTGTAAACTGGCTGTGGTCACTTATAATCCAGCAGCATTTCCTGCAGTCTGAAGCATCCTGTGAGTGGTTTTCGTAAATGATTTCAGTACAAAGGTAACAGAGGCCCTTGGAGTCATTGGCATCTGCATTTTGCACTGTAAATCTGTTTAAAGAGACAATGAACTGTATTCTTCTCTCAGACTGAACTAAATCCTCAGTAATTCTCTGAAGTTAAATGTTTCTTCCTGACACATTCATGATGTGCAGTCATGGAACAGCTAATTACAGTGATTAACTGCATTTCACAGATGATGACCAGAAGAAACTGTTACATGATATATATTGCATCTCCTTCATGTTTCAAAAATAATGAGAGGAAATTTTAATTACCTTTGTACTGTCATTAGAATAATCTGCTAACCTTCTTCTATTGATTAATCTAAAGATAAATCCTCCAGCACAGGAAAGGAAAAGACATTTTATTCTAAACACTTCATGTGTAATTACTTAAAGAATCTTCTATTTATAGAAAGGTTTAGATTCTATTTTAAGAGGAGAAGATTTTGAGGGTGGTGCATCAAATGATCTCATTTCACATGATATAATTAAGATCAGATAGCTGAGAAGAAAAAAAAAATCTTGGTAATCATTTAATTTTAAAAGCCATTAATGGGAACAACTCCAGGATGTTGTAGCTGCGTGACAGTAAAGTCATCTTTTACTCACTAACATTTCATTTGGGAACTGTTGCGTAGCAAATCTCTCTTTGTAAGGCACAGCAGGGGAAATGAAGGTTCAGCTCTGAACTCCCTAATCAGAGAATCCCAGAATGGTTTGGGTTGGAAGGGACCTTAAAGATCATCCAGTTCCAACCCTCTGCCATGGGCAGGGATGCTTTCCACTAGACCAGGTTGCTCAGAGCCCCATCCAGCCTGGCCTGAAACACTCCCAGGGATGGGGAATCTCTGTTTTTGTTATGGATAGGATTTACAGAATCATAGATCAGAGAATATCCTGAGGTGGAGGGGACCCACAAGGATCATCCAGTCCAGCTCCTGGCTCTGCACAGACACCCCAACAATCCCACCCTGGGCATCCCTGGCAGCGCTGCCCAAACGCTCCTGGAGCTCTGGCAGCCTTGGGGCCGTGCCCATTCCCTGGGGAGCCTGGGCAGTGCCCAGCACCCTCTGGGGAAATAACCTTTTCCTGAGATCCAACCTAAACCTCCCTGACTCAGCTTCAGGCCATTCCCTCAGGTCTTATCACCAGAGAGAAGAGATCATTGTCTGCCTCTCCACCGCCTCTCATGAGGATGTTAAAGACCACAGTGAGGTCTCCCCTCAGTCTCCTCTCCTCCAGCTGAACAAGGCAAGTGCCCTCAGCCTCTGCTTGTATGGTTTCCCTCCAGACCCTTCACCATCTTCATTCCCTCCCTTATATGAGAGTCAGGAGCACTTTTGTAAAAGCCAGCCTTGCTGTGCTCGCTGTGGTCCTCACTCCTCTGGGCTGTGATCTGCGACTGGGGTTTTTTTGTTGTGCTCTTTGAAGTCTCCTCACTGCCTGGCTTGGATCCTGCACCCAGCCTCCAGTTTCTTGTTCTTACACTGTTCCTTCCTAGCCTTAGCTCACGGGAATTTTGTAAAGGTGCTGTTTTCAGGCACAGCACCACACGGGCCTGGGTCTCTGCCTGAGGCTTCTGCTGCTGTAACTGAAGCCAGCGCTGCACAGAACCTCCAGATGCCACTTCAGCAGAAATACTCTAGTTCCTAAGACCCCAAATGTTCTTTGGTGGGTATTAATCCATCACTACATCTGCTAAAATCATAGAGGGATCAAAGTCCAGATTCAGGAAGTATTAACTTCTCTTCAGGCTGTGGCTTTCTGCATGGTCTGTGTGTCTCAGGTGACCCTGCCACATCACACCTATCCTGAAAGAACGTGCAATTTCATTTAGATTTTATTACTTTAGAATTCTTCTAAGCCTGGTGCTAGAAAACTGCAGCACTGAACCTCAAGATCCAAAATAAGGGGGGGTGTTGTCCATATGAAGTGGGATTTATCTCACTGAACTTGAGCCATCTCTGAATGATGACTCCTCAAAGCCTTCTCAACTCCACTTCTGGTCAACAGAAATAGGTGAAGGGATCAAATCACCCTCTGAACATGTCCATCTTTAGCAATAATCCCAGAGGTTTCCACATCTGAACTGTTTCTGTGGCTGAAAACAAGTGAGGAAAGCCTTTTTATCTTATCTTGAAGATGGATGGGCTGCTTGGATGGGCTTGGAGTGGCACCACTGCAATCCATGCAAAAGAGGAACCACACGGAATTATTTAGGTGTGTTTTGTGAACAGATAATTAGAATGTAGCACTATGGACCTTTGTATCACATTTTGTTACTTTTAAAAAAGCTTTTTTCCCCCCTTTTCTTTATTCCTCTCCTCCTGTCTTGTCCAGAGATAAGGTCTAACCCACCTCTGGAATTTCATTCCTTCAGGGGTGGCAAATGCATTCCTGAAGGAAGAACTGCAGGTATTCCAGAAGGTCTTTGCCATTTGGCATTGCTCTGGGAAGGGGAGGTGACAGAGCAGTTGGACACAGACTGGGTCTCCCTATTGCACTGCTTTAAAATAAAATTCAGAGAGTAAAACACGAACAAACACTGTTAGAGCTTAATAGAACAGCGCTTACTTAGTCCCTTGAGGCACTGATCCAAAATGAGCATTTCCAGTGGAACTGTTAAGTAATTGCTTATTTTTCCTAGAGAAGAAGCTTCAGGATTTGGATGCTCATTTGTGCAGAGGTTTTACGTTGCACTGCAGATTTTTTCATGTTCACGTTAAATTAAAAGTAGGTCTAAACTGTCAAGCTGGCATATTTTTCAAAAATATTGTGTAGCTTTTCTGTACCCCATTCCCAATGTGCACAGGAGGGTTTTATTGCTATAAAACATAATTCACTGCTCTTCAAATGCAATCCTGAATGCTCATTTCACCCTACCTTTAAAAAAATAGTGAAATTTCCTTTTAATTTGTCTCTCAAAAAAAACAACTCTAGTATCACCACATCACCTTTTCCACATTTGATATACAAGTCAGTAGCTCATTATTACTTGGCAGAGGAAGTCTAGAGCTGCATTACTTTGAAAAGTGTTATAAATTTAAGACACTTTTTCATGCACTTTGGATTCTTTGAAGTCTAAAGCAGTTTATCTGCACATTCAAACATCTTTTTTTTCTGTTGTTTGTTTTGGGGTTTTTTTGCTGTTGTTGTTTTTTGATTTTTTTTATTCTACACCACAGTTGTTCATGGCAAACTTGGGATTTAAGGTTTTATGGTTTGGTACACAGGAGAACATCAATTAAGCAGTCCTCACTTGACTACCCAGTGGTTAAATATTGCTCACTCAATTTGCTCTTGGGGAGCTCGTTTTGTAGTTGAAATGGAAATGGCACTGAGGATAAATCTGCCTCTGTGTAAGAGATGTAATGTATGAGTTTTCAGTAGTTTTTTCTTTTCATAAGAGAAGATCTGAGAAAATCTATTACCAAAGTCAGTAAGTGTCTAAATGAAAGAGTCTCAGCTAAGTGGAAGTGAATGATGAGCACTAAACACTTCTCTGAGGTGAATGAGCACTTTCAAACATATTTGACCTGATCTAATTGCTCTCTTTGTTGAAAGGAGATGGTAAATCTTTTTTAAGACACCTTTTTTTTCCATCTATTTTCTAAAACTCCTCTTGCATTGTCACTGTAAACAACCAGTCTCAGTGCCCATCTTCCGTGTCAGCAAGACAAGAAATCAGCAGGTACTTAAAGAGCAAGGAAACTCAGCTCTGAATGACAGGAGCTTTCTGCAGCATCCTCCCTTACAGCCCTTTGTGCAGTTACCTGTACGAAACTAAATCTGACAAGTGCTGAAGCATCACCAACTCTTTTATCCTCTTTGGAACACCTGGAACGTTTCCTCCACCTCCAGTTCTTGGCTTATGTCCTTGCTGGGTGCAGCATTTCTTTAGGGTTGGTGTTGGCTTAAGAAGACTGCCTTGCTTCCCTCTTTTGTTGTTTGATTTCAGCCCAGATCAAATTTATTGGGCTGCTTCCAAATCCCTGGAGCCAGTGTTTATGTCCCAGGAAGGTGGTCCATGAACCTGTGGTTGATGAAGCCAGCAAATTTGGGGTTTGGAAACTTCAGTTCTGGATTTTAAGAGAAGATCGTCATATCAGCCTTAGAAAAAGAAGGGAAAAGTGATGAAATACAGGGAAAGAATGTTGAGGAAAACACCGAGCTGAGTTGAAACAGTGACAAGTGCCATTTTTAGTGCTCTGAGAGGGGTCTAGAATACTGGGGGAGCTGTTCTGTCCTTTTTTGTGTTGTGAGATTTACATGGCAAGCCCAAGATTAATGCCCTGAATGTAAAGCTGTGCAAGGTGTGCACTGTTCAGTGCTAACATGAGATGATTTATTCTTCCCATTCACTTCTTATCATCATGGAACTGTGTGGAGAATTAATACCCCTGTTTACTCCAGTTCCCAGAGCTGTTGGAGTGGTACAGACAGCACTGAGATCACAGATATGTGGGTCTTTAAAAGATGTGTGTGATGGTGCTGGAGCTGCCACACCACGTTTGCCAGGCTACAGAGAACCCAAAACCACACGGGATGGTTCAGACGTGGCCCACTTATCATTCCTGCTTGAAACAAGCTCCGGATCTTAAGATTCATCAGGGAGTTTAGCCAAGAAATGAAGCTGGTGGAATGCTTTTCTTAGACCGTCACAGCATGTGCTGACAGCGTTTTATGCGCTGTAAAATTAGAAGAGATTTTAAAATCCCCTTTCTCCCTCCCATGCCATTTCAAACCCCCAAAGAGAAAATAATTACCAGGTGATAAGAAAGCACCTTCCCACATAACAGCAGGCTTTCCAAATGAGAAATGCAGTGTATCAATCAGGTTATGGCACGGGAACAGCCTCTTTTCCTCTTCTCCAGCTGCCTTTTGCAGAAGATTATTCAAGGTCTTCCTGGCCAGCGAGTGATCACTCAGCTCCTTGTGCATGGGGGAATCTCTTGTGGAGGATAACTTGTGTGTGGGCTGGGAGATGTCTTGGGAAGCTGGGTTGGAACAGAGACCCAGGAGCAGTGCAGACAGTCCCATCTCACTCTCAGAGAGCCAAAGGCATGTCTTGATCTACCTTTTCTGATTGATAAGGCGCTGTGGGCATGAAAACAACCCTTACAGAACAATATGGTCCTTCACATTTCCCTCTCAAAAGTAATCTTGTACTTCTTCACTTCCTTTTTGATATCACTTGCAAACCCAATTTCCTGGTGCCTGTCCAGCACTAGCAAACATTACATGAAATATTATTTCTCTCAGGTTTCTGATCTCACTTGAAGTTTCAATACATGCTGTCCTGGAGGGAAGGACTGGCACATGATTCATGTTCCATGCTATATTTTGGGAAAGGGTAGAAATGCAGCAATGGAAGCAGAAATGTAAAACATGGGAAGGGGAGCCCTGGGTGGTTTAAGCAGTTGGTGAACTTTTAAATCCAGGCTTTAGCAAGTAGGTGCATCATCAGCCTAGCAATTGCTTATCTACAAACTCAGCTATTGCCTGCTGCCCTTACCGGATAAAACATCTCTGGACACTGAGTTCCCTGTAGCAGTGCTGTACTGGGTGATTAATTCAATAAACTTTTTGGCACTATTTCAAGGATGGGAAGAGGAAAACTGAGAGGGAGGCAAAATTGGAGCTCAACAGCCCAGTGCTCCTTATGGTAATTTCTGTTCCTCATTGTGGCTGTGTAAGAAAGAAGATCTGAGCTGGGTGTTGCTTTTCTTCTGGCAAGAGCTGTTTTTAAACCTTATTCTTCACCCAGTGGCAGAAGAAGTTTGTGTGGAGGGACAACCCAAAGAAAATGTAGCACTAGTGGTGTCTGTAATAGGTTTTTGAGAGTTAGGGTTATTGTTGTGTTTCCTTGTATCTGCAGGGACTTTACTTTCTCGTCTCGAACAAACCTAATCTGTGATGACCTAAAGAAGCTATTTATAATCTCCATGTCTGCAATCTCCACAGTCAAAATTCAGCCTCTTGATGTTGCTGAATATTTTGCTCATCCTGTAAAATTGTGTGATTAGGGGAGGGGTTCTATTCAGACATGTGAATTTCACAGAAACTGGGAGGACTCGCCCATTCTCATCCCCTTTTTAAACTTACATTATTAGAAAGGGAAATGCGGTTCAGCAAAACGGGCTCATGTCTGCCAAGAAACATCTGGAATTTTTTATGTTCCTATATTAGGCTTAGCTATGAAAGCTGGCAGGGGCTGCTTTGGCAAATGGTCACCCGTCTCATGTTTGCAGGCTTTTTTTGTCTTGCAGGCAGTCTGTTTCTTCCCTGCCTTCTCCTGATGAATATTTAGGCTTGGGGAAGACACGGTGCTTCCTGGCAGCCGCACGCAGCACGAGCTGACAGCAGCGTATGTTGTGTTTTTGTCCAGACGTCCCAAGACGTGCAAGTGTGACAGGATCTGTCTGAATCATCCTGGAGGGCTGTGATTTGCTAAAAGGCGAGGGTTCTTATAAAATGCTGGATGTATGATCTGGACAACAGTTTGAAATGGGGGGAAAAATCCCCCAAAAACCAGCTAACAAAGAAAATCCCTGTCAGGCCAAGCAACTGTTGTGGTTCCTGATGGGCATTCCTGTGGTGTAGGCAAACCCTACTGACTCAGGGATAATAATCAGGTTTTGCAGATCCTCCTGGCCTTTTAGCCCAGCTCATTCCCTGTGTTATGTGTGGTATTTTCTCTCACCTTCCTGGGTTGCTCTTATTTTCTGTCTCTCCTGTGTGGTGCTTTCCTCTCACAGCCTCTGCTGCTGGACCAGAGGTTTCATCTGAATTCCTTGTTGAAAGGTACTTAACTCTACCAGGCGAATATCCCGTGAATGGGTGCATTTTGGTATCTGCTCTCATCCCTCCTTCTCTCAGCCGCCTTTCTCATTATTTTTGCAGAGTTCTGGGAGCAGGTCAGGATTATTCCCAGTGAACACTGACTCTGTGCTCCATCATGAACCATTCTTACAGCTGCTGTGCTTTGCTTTTGTGACTGCAACTCATAAATTCCTGAATAAATTCCAGGCATCGAAGGCTCTTTGAGAAGAGCATTGCTTCCCGCATTCCCACTTTGCTGAGGCAAAAACTAAAGTAGAAGGAGGCTGCACACACTCATTTCTTTCAAGAGGTTGTGCAAATTGTCTTCTCGACTCATCTGTCCTGCAACTCCAGCCTCCAGCTCCTCTCCTCTCCCTCTCCCTTCTATGTTAATCAGATCTTAGTGCTTCTCAATTCCACAGTGCTTTACTACAGGTAATAAAGTACAGTTACACCTCTCATTATCACTGCCGTCTCTCTGTGCATTCAGTAATTATGCCAGGTGACTAATTGAATTCTGAATTTCAACTAAGAAGCAATTACCATAAAGATCAAACATCATTACCAGCCTGTGCCCTGCCAGCCTTCCAGAAGGGGGTTAGGGAGGGAGTTTCATGGCTCTGTGCTCTCCTGGTCTGTCAGGCTTTCCTCCTCCTGGTGCTCTGCAGGAATTCACTGCCACTACACAACAAAGGGAGAATTAATGACCTGTTGGACTAACTAGCAGGAAAAACATTTTCTTAGGTTCTACCTTTCTCCCTTGTGTGTTTTTTAGGTGGCTGTGTAGGTGGAAGTTCCCTCTCCATGTGGGTGGAAGCATTCTGGGCTGGGGGATCTTCCCTGGTAATTTGTGCGTGGTTCATGCAAACGCCAGTTGGATGATAGCTTGTTCCTTAAAAGAATTGCATCGCCCAGAGTCAGGTCAGGGAAGTCCTTAAAATAAACATAAAGTGATTGTTTCACATCAAATGACAGGCCCATCCAGGCCAGTGTTTTGTTTAGCCCAAGCACCTGAATTTAGGTGTCTGTATGAAGATGCTTCTCTCTGATTCCCCCTGTTGTCAGTGTGGAGTCAATGGAAGAACAACTTAGCTCCATAAAGTAAATGGCCACGGATCAGCTGAATCTGTTTAGACTTTGCTAGCTGTGATCTTGGGATCAAATAATAGGCTTAAATTTGGGAATTTAGTAAATTTGATGGCCTGGATTGAGTAGATGCCATGGACACCACAGGCCACCTCAAACAGTGCTGGATGCCCATCCAGGAGCATGGACATTGTAACCTTCACTCACTCATGAGCATCTGCATCAGGACATCAGGATTTAAATGGCTTGATCTTGAGCTCATCTTAGAGAGGAATATAAAAATACAACAAATATGAAGAAAGACTTTCCTGGGTGCTCTTTGAGTTTCCAGGAATGCAAGTCTCTGTGACTTGCTGAAGTACAAGTGATGTCTGTTTGTCTTTTTGTGTGTGTGACACCTTTTCTTTCAGGAAAGATTAATTTGAGTAACTGGGTGTGGAAATAAGACCAGCATGTATGCCAGATTTTCATTTTGCAGCAGGGTTTTGGGGAGTCAAATAACCTCTTGTTTCTGTCCAGCTAGAAGAGAAGAGGTTTGGGTTGGGGGTTTAGTTTGTTTTTTATATTTCATTGGGCTTTTTTTCTTAGTTTCCATTTTTTTTCCTTGTGCTGAAAACCAGATGAAGGGAAAAGATGATAACCTGAGGATTAGGGCTTTGTAATCTCCCTCTTTCATCTTTCTTCTTAAAGACACGTGGCGGTCTGAGCTGGAAACCTTTGGGGTCAGTGTGTGGTCACAGCTGGGGATGTGCTGTCTCAGGGATTTACCTGCAGGCTGCACAGAGCCCTGGGAGGCTGCAGGCTGGATTAACCAAGCATTTACCAAGTGCTGCTGAGAGCCTCTTCACTGGGAGAGGGTCACTTCTCTCCCTGTCTGCTGGGTGTTCCCTCAGCTGTTTCTGTAACAGCCCAGCCCTGACATTTCAGAATGAGAGTTTCCTCAATCACAAGCCGTGAAATAATTTCCTAAGGAAATTAATAGTATATAGGGATAAGAATTCTATAATTGAATAATAATTATTTTTATTATTGAATTATGAATAGGAGGCTTATCACAGGAGGTGTAAGCAATTTGGGATGAAGAAGGCAGCTTCCAGGATGATTCCCCAATCATCCTTCTGAGGAGTGATTGTTTTGGGAAAGGGCAAATTTAGGGATTGCCTGCCACTGCCCATGCCTCAATCCTGAAACAATTCAAAATGAAGCTGTGTAGAAACAGGGTATTTACTATAGAAGAGTTATATTTTATGGAATTTAGGTTTTGTTAACCCTGGAGGAATGAAAGGAGTGAAAAATATTGCAAGAAATTGTGCTTCCTGAGGTGAACCGTGTGGGGTTGACTCTCCAGGGATCAGAAAGTCAAACAGAATGTGTGTTTTCTTTCATGAGAAGTTTTACAGAAGCAGGTATTTCACTGGAAAAGGTTGAAAAGAGCCACTTTTCTGACAGTTCTGCACAGTTCAGTCAATGGGATCTTTCTAATGGCACTGCTTGCTGCCAGGAGCCCCAGCCTGGGGCAAGGAGAGTTCAAGGCCCGGTTGGATGGGGCTTGGAGCGACCTGGGATAGTGGAAGGTGTCTCTGCCCATGGCAGGGGGTGGAGCTGGGTGATTTTAAAGTCCTTTCCAACCGAGAATGTTCTGCGATCCTCTGTAAAACAGAACTGAGCACCTCAGGTGCCGCTGATCCTTGCAGGTCCAACGGAGGGTGCCTTGGGCTAGAAACCCAGAGAAATGTTTTTCTGACCTCTGAAGGAGCCTGGAGCACTTCTAAACTCCTGAAAAGTACGCCTTTACTTTTGACCTGTTCTATGACCTGGGTGAATCACTTGAGCTCTTTAGCAGATGGGAAATCGATGCAGCAAGTGAGCATAATTAGGCTGCTCGAGATTCTTGTAAACCTTTTTAGGATTTCTTGGCAAAGGAAAACAATAGAAAGCTCATCAAAGTTTCCAATGTTCTTGAAAGCCTGAAGACACATCAAGATGAGCCAGACAGAGCTGAGTTTAGAAATATTTTTCTAGGGGAACATTTCTTGCCTAAAGTATGATTTATCTGCCTTCCAGGACTGTCCTATAAGTGCATTATATTTCTGTACAAATGTTAAAAAAACCCCCAGCTGTGACATATGGAGAAAACCTCTCTGCACAAAGCTTGGCTTTCAGGTTGATGTTGGCTGATGTACAAAGCAATAAGCGTCGGTTGGATAACTGTTCTTGCCTCCCCTTATTTTTGTCAGAATATCCCTCATTCACAAATAAAATACGTGGAGAGAGACTCTTTTTATTTTTCCCCAGTCTCCTGGATGTCACAATTATGCCACTGTCACTTATGATTTCTAGAAATAGTAAGCAGTTGTCCCGATGCTTTGTGAATCCTACCTGGCTCGAGTTTGTCACTGCAACAGTCAGCAAAAAAAAAAGCAACAAAGAGGGAGGGTGGCACATGAATAAATGATTTATAGCCCCGTGATTCAGCCCCTATTTTTAGAGGCTTGCTCTTTTTCTGAGACTTTGAAAAGGGGCTAACAATAGTCTATACATGAAGTGATGGGTCCCTTATGCAACACAGGTTTTTTCTGTCTCATTTGATCTGACTCCTATGAAATCTGGGCAGCCAGTCTGAGGAATTTGTATCATGCAGTTCCTGTTGGATTTACTGGGGATCATGGTGGATAAGTACCCAAGAGAAAATTTTTTTGCTTAATACCAAGCAAAATGTCTTATTTTGAACTTTAAATGAATAAAAATTATTTGGAGGAGATGCTGGGAGAATCTTGCAATGTCACCATGATTAGAACCCCCTGAAAAAAAGGAATCCTTTAAACTGGGTTTGAATTCCTCATGAAATCCAACACTGGAAAGACCAGAGTTGTACTCCATGTTGTGAGCAACTCCTGGGCTACAACATTCAACACTGGGATATTTTGGTTTGTTTTACTCCTGTGTTCTTTGAATGTATCCAACATTTTTCTTTGGGAGAGTAAAACCTGGGTCCAGTTTCCATTTACCAAACCTATCAAGTGGTTTTTGCTGCCCTAGAACTGTGTATTTCAAAATCCATTTATTCAGCTCAGGAGATGTCACCCAGCTTTAATCGTGGCACTGAGACAAAATGGGTTTTCTCCACTGTCTCTTCTGATTTTGCAGGCCAGCATTTCACAGAAACTATTTTAATGTATATCTAAGGTGAAACCTCACTTGTTTGGGCTTGCTTTCCATTGGAAAATTTGGGATAAGCATCTTCATATTGGGGGCACCATGGTCTGGCTGCTTTGCTGTGCCCTGAATCCAGAGTAGGAGGGGATTGATGAGATGTGGACCAGACTGGCTGCAAGTTGATACTCTGAAATTATGAGGTTGAACTCCACCTGTGGCAAACAAGCAGAACTAACCCACCCTGAAAAGGATGGCAAATTGCTCAGCTTGGTCAGAGGGCAGTACAGGGGCAAAAACAGTTTGATAGTTGTCTTAAAAAGTGAGGAAAAAAATATAGATTTAGGGTATCAACAAAAAAGAAACCCAGTGGAGAGATTTAACAGACTGTCTTTAATAGTTTTACAAAGTAATTACTGGAAATTCTTGGGGCTCCCACTTTTTAATCTGGACTGAAGAAGTCCCGTGGGTAGGGAGGTGAGTGACATGATCACTGTGCTCTTGCAAGGTGTTTATTGCATCTGTGAGTCTCTGGACTGCCACAGTCACTCCTAACTCCACTTCCCAAAACCCTGTGTGTTCTAGGGAGTGCATTCAGTGAGGGTTCTGGTGTTCTGAGTGATGGACCCTTCATTTCAGCTCAGCTGACAGCTAACATGGATCAGCAAGCTGTCAAAGCAGTCACATACCCTCAGCTCAGGACTTAACAGGCTGTCTTATTTATTTATTCATTTTTCTATTTATCCCCTTCACTCCAGTAGCTGATGAACTTGTCTCAAGATTCTGTGGCCACTCCTGTGTCCGTCGAATCCAGGAGATGGAAGCCATCAATAGCCAGAGAAGTCAGATTTCCATTTTAATGCTAACTGGAAATGTCAACCTTGTCAAAAAGTCATCTACATGACACATGGCAAGACAACTAAAATCTCTTTCAAAACCAGCTTAGTTCCAGTTGTCAGGAACAAGATCCATTATAGCAGTGCCTGCATGCAGTGTCTGAATCGTCTTCCCTCGCTAATGACTGGGAGGATGCGGTGAACTTCCTGCTGAGAATGACATCCACTTACCTGTACCCAGTGCTCCTGTCTCCTGTTTGTGTCGTGCTTTTAATGGACTTTCAGTGGCTGAACACAAGCCTGCCACCAGGCCAATCCATACATATTGAGTTAGCACTACCTGAAGGGCTTTGTGTTCTTCAGCAGGGTCAATAAAAAAAGAAAAATACAAAAATACCACTCATCAAACACTTCTTCTTTACATATCCCGTTCAGAAACGCAACATCATCTGCAGTTAGAAATGAAATTAAGGACAAGGTTTTACCTCTTAAACTGATGTCAAACATTGTACCTGAGCTGTGTTTTAAAGCTGTTCCGGAAGATAATTTTATCCTGTTAATCACAGAACCACAGGATGGCTGAGATCTGGTCCAACCCCCCTGCAGGGCCACCTGCAGCCCAGGAGCATGTCTTTAAAAGTTTTTAAGTGTCTCCAAAGAGGGAGACTCCACAACCTCCCTGGGCAGCCTGTTCCAGTGTTCTGTCGCCCTCTCAGTAAAAATATGTCAGTGGATTCTAAGGAGCAGACAAATCGTGGTTGGGATGACAAATATCGGATGTTGCTGCTCTATTTTCTGTTCAGACACACACTGAGGGCTCTTTAGAAGAGTCGCTGGCAGTGTTGTTAATAAAGTGTAATGAATTGGGGTGGAATTCATTTTACATGAGTTTAGATGACTAAAAGCCACAGTTGTGTCTGGGATAAAAGTCCTTGGGTTTATTTATGAAAAACTGCTCACATCCCATGCAAGTTTTCCCAGAACTAGTCTGGTAGTACTGGTGCTGAGTGGCAGGAATGCTGAAGAGGGTTATGGGAAAACTGGAAACAGAATTTGGATGTCTCCCCCCTTAATCAAACACCAGAGTGTGAGGAGTCCTTCAGAATGGATAAATAAATTCTGTGAGTTTCTCTCATGTCCTTCCAGGTCAGATGAAAATCATTTTTCATTATCATTGATGTATGGGCTCAAATCTGCGTTGATCAGCTTCTTTTTATTGAAGCAACAGATATGCTGGAGTTTCTTAAAAATCCTGTTTTCCCTGAAAACAGAGTTGTGATTACCACAGTCTGGTTTTTTGGATAAATGCAACACTAATTTCCTTCTGCATTCAAGGAACTTTTGCTCTCCACTTGGGAATTTCTCACTTGCTCTTGAATGGTTCTACTCCACCAAGAAAAGTTCAAGCTCTGTGTAGTGTGCATGTGTGGGCATGTGGGTATAAATGCACAAAAGTGAGACATTCCTGTAGGTGTTTCATTGTTTATCTGGATATATTCTGTGAAGATCTATAAAATAATAGACTGAGCTGGACTTTCCCAAAAGCTGGAGTCAGGGAGAATTGGGTATCCCAGCTGTATTCCTGCCAAGGCTTTGCTGTAGTCATGCTCAGATCTTTTGCCTACCTTTTTGTGATGTGGAATGAGATTTTTTCAGGGGTGGAGACCCCTTTTACATCACCTTGGAGTCCATGAGAGCTGCAAATGTTGGTGCTGCTGCTGCTGTTGTGTGTCTGGGCTCTACCTGCTGTCCATGGTTTTCCTGGTGGCATATGGCTCTGATCAGCACCCCTGAGTCAGCCCTTGGGGGAAATAGGCATTTGTAGCCTGGAGGGGTTGAAATATATTTTTTGAAAGCTAGAAACCCTGGGCAATCCTGGATATTCCTTTCTGTTCGGGCAGTTCCCTTTTACCTCCCTGCCTGTCTCCTGTACTGATCATTAAGCAGAAAAAAACCAAGAGCCACAAATCTACAGCAAAAGGAAATCAACATTTTCAAAGTGGAAGAAGAGACCATAGGCTGAGGCCCAGGAATGGATTTTGGATGATGTGTCAAGAGCTGTGTGCATAAAGGCTGAGTGCTGCCTGTGCCATCCTGAGTCACCTACTGCTCATTATTCATTTGCATGAACATTAAATCTCCTTGCCCAGTTGTGTTATACGAGTGCAAATGCACACAGAGCGCAAATAACCACGTTATAACCACAAAATCTCGATTTTGTGTATTCCTTCTTTAGAATAAAATCAGGAAGGAAGGGGAAATTACAAGAAGAGAAAGTATGCTGAATTCTTCAGTGTGCCATTTGTCTAGGAAAATGAAATTTTACACAGTTGTTTTTCAACTAGGACAAAAAAGTAGTGCTACTAGCTTCATTTCTGTCTATTTATAATTAGCTCTTGTTGCCCTAGAAAGATCATGTAAATGTTCTTTTCTTCCTGGGCATTCATTGTTTGTTGCTAAAATGGAGTTCTCCATCATGATTCTTCCATTTTTTTTTTATTTTTTGGTGACAATCATTAAGAAAAACTGAACTTAATCCCGTGTCTTTCTGCACACAGTGTGGGAACAAGAGCTGCTTCCTCCAGGTGCCTCCAGTGAGGCTCTTACCCTCCAGTATTACCTCACCCTCTAAATGAGATGCTTTGTCTTTAAAGCACTGGGTAAAAGAGCTGCATTATGTCATTAAAAGAGGGAAAGAGAGAGAGAAATAAAGAGAGAGAAGGAAAGAGAGAGAGAAAGAGAGAGAGAAAGAAAGAGAGAAAGAGAGAAAAAGAGAGAAAGAAAGAGAAAGAAAAAGACAAGAAAGAGAGGAAAGAGAAAGAAAGAGAGCAAGAGAGAAAAAGAGAGAAAGAAAGAGAAAGAAAAAGACAAGAAAGAGAGGAAAGAGAAAGAAAGAGAGCAAGAGAGAAAAAGAGAGAAAGAAAGAGAAAGAAAAAGACAAGAAAGAGAGGAAAGAGAAAGAAAGAGGAAAGAGAAAGAAAGAGAGGAAAGAGAAAAGAGAAAGAAAAGAAAGAAAAAGAAAGAGAAAGAAAGAAAAGAGAAAAGAAAAAGAGAGAGAAAAGAAAGAAAGAGAAAGAAAGAAAGAAAGAAAGAAAGAAAGAAAGAAAGAAAGAAAGAAAGAAAGAAAGAAAGAAAGAAAGAGAAAGAAAGAAAAGAGAAAGACTTTGGCTGTGGGATATAAATTAGTAATGACCACTGGAGTTTGCAATGAGATATTCCCAGAAGCCAGATCTGCTTGCTGCTGTTGTTTCTGACAAGTGACTGATAGTGGAGGAGATCCTGGACTAGAGAAATTGAGAATTTGATTTTCCCCCCCTCCTGTTCGCACACTCACGGTGTGGGAAGAGAAATGTGACAGCTCAGAGAGCTGCGCTGATGTGGGCTGTGCGTCCCCAGTGCCTCACAGGGCTGATTGTGTTTGTGCTCTCCACAGCTGAGCTGGAGGGATACAACCAAGGAAAAGAAGGAGTCAGAATGAGTAAAACAAGGGTTTGAATGAATAAAATAAGGGTTTCATATGAGCACTATTCTGGATGTGGGACTCAGCATCCGACTAAGCATCAACTCATCTGGAGTCAGGAGTTTGCTACAGAGCCTCAAAATGAGCAACAGTTCTGCACAGGGAGCTTCAGCACTGGCCGACAGAGGGGACAAATGCAAGGGCTTTTAGGGATGTAAATCGGATCCTACCACCTAAACCCCACTCAGACTGTTCTGTTTTGTTTAGCCTCATCCCTCAAAAAAAAAAACCAGCAGGAAAGTGCAAACAGACAACAGCAATATGAAATTCAGTGATCTGGGTGGATACGGTGTCATCTGGAGCATCCACAGGAACTGTTATTTGTTGAATTTCTTTCTCTGTAAGAAAAAGCACCTTTTCAAAAGCCTCTTTACCTTTTTCAAAGGCTGGTGTCTGCAGCACATTTAGGACCATTTGATTTTCCTGCATTAAATGACCACAGCAAAGGCCCAAAAAGAAATTGGGTAAAGGGCAGCAGCAACATCGTGACGAGTCCGTCAGGAAGTTGCCTGTATTTGTCCTTTGGGGATTTTTCTGGATTTCCTGTTTTATTTTAATTCTCTTGTTTCTAAGAAACATTTCAAAATAAGAATGGGAAAAAACCCAAAAACCTCTTTCTTGGGATTGGATGTGCTTTTGATGAGTGGAAGAAGGTTTGTACAGGAAAACTGCATTTTTCTCTCAGAATTCCTTGGGATGAAGAGAGTGCTTGTCAGAAACTGAACTCCCTTCTTCACCCCAATATTGCCACATGTAGTTCCCAGAGCCCTGCGTGGTGACATTGAATTTGGACATTAAATCTCTGCTTCCCTAAGTTGTGATTTTCACTTATGCTCAGTGAGAACTGGCACCTTGGGAAAACACCAGGAGTGGTTTCTTTTCCACAGACGATGGGTGAACAAATCCTGACCTCAGTGTTCCCATTTCTGAGATCATTTTGGAGAGATTCTTGTGTGCCCCCCACCCTGCCTGCTCCAGGGCTGGGAGATGTTCTTCTCTTGCTCCTTCATGTGTTTTGCCCAAGTTTTACCAGTAATAATGTTGCACAGGAAGACTGTGGAAAATCAGCATGTCCAG
Organism: Oriolus oriolus; assembly: GCA_013400235.1. Lineage (NCBI taxonomy): Eukaryota > Metazoa > Chordata > Aves > Passeriformes > Corvidae > Oriolus > Oriolus oriolus. The sequence continues at coordinate 755,544 of VXBT01003842.1, read as the reverse complement.
GAATTTTTCTTCTGGTTTACGGTAGCATAAGTGGGAGGGAAATTGAGCAATAAGTTTACCTTATACATAACATTCTCTTACATGGAGCCCTGAACACCTCAACCTTTCTGGGTTTGAATACATCATTTAACTGCTTTTTAAAAGACTACGCTAACATTAAGCTTTCTCTTGCAATGTTCTCATACCTTTGCTGTCTTCTGAACTCACATGCTGTAAGAAAACACTATTAATAAATATCTTTAAATACTCGTTGTCTGTAGATGTGTTTATGCTATTTCTTTCTCCTCTTCTCAGTGGGCTGCTCCAGTCCTCACGGAGGTGGGATAAGTTGATTTGCCTTGTAAATAATCTGTTCTGTCGATCTTTTCTCGAACCTGTGAAATGTCTAGGCTGTTTAAAGTCCAGCACAGAGTGTTCATCTCTCTTTTATTTTGGTCTGTACCAGGAAATGCCTACAGAGAATGCCTGGGCAATGGGACGTGGGCTTCCAAGATAAACTACTCTCAGTGCGAGCCTATTCTGGATGACAAGGTCTGTATTTTTCCCTTCATTCTCCTCAATGACATTTCTCAGCATAAATGAATGCAAAGCAAAACGTAAGGTTAACGTGCTAATTTGGGACTTCTGAAAGAGATTCCATTTCTGTCTCCACAACAAAACCTCCCTGTGAATTCAGGCAAGTCACTTATCCTCTCTCCATGTCCCCTACTCACATGGTTTTTAAAAAAGGATGCTTTATCTCACTCTTTCCCTGATGATGTGTGTTTATGCAGATTTTTCCTAGCTTTGTTCAGAGCCTACAGCTGCTACAGTAAATGTTAGTAGTAATAACAATAAGACCAAAAGCCTCTTTGGCGCTAAAAAATAAGTTCCACCAGCTGATTCCACCCTGTAGCTGCCCATTCTGAGGTCTCATCAACAACTGACCTTTACAGATCTCAGTGTCATTTCTCCTTAAGCAAATATGTAAAGGGGCAGCAACAGGAAAAATTACATAAAAAGCAGACTCAGGGCCCAGCTGTCTTTAAGAGATTGAACCAGTCTTGTGTGATAGAGGAGTCAGCGGATTTAAATTAGCATACAGGGTTAAGTTCCTTCAGAAGGGCTGTGAGGAATTATGCAAAGCCCTTTTCTTGTCACATCTCTCAGAGACATCGCAGACATTCGCCCTCACACAGTTTAAGCCTTCAAGCCCTTCGTACTCTTCCTGCTGTGCTGAGTGCTGTGGTGGGACACAAGCCCACAAAGGCTTTGTGCTGTCTCTGCCAGGAGTGGCTTTTCCCTCTGGGAGCCCGGGTGGGGCCTAGCAGCTCAAACTGGTTTGTTTTGGGGTTCATTCAGCTCATTCTGTCCTTGTAGTGGTGCCATGCCACGTGCAGAGAGGAGGAAGATGAGATCCCACATTTAGTACTCAGGGACTCTCTGGAGTGGTGCTGCACCCCAGCCAGCCAGAACGTGCTTTGGCTGTGGTCCAGCGTCCATCCTCTCAGATCCACGTGGTTGCTCAGTGTGGGTTTTCACCAGTGAATCAGAAAACAAATAATGACACACCAGCTGCTGAGGAGGACCTGCTCTTACCCCCTGGCTAATTTAATCCCCCCTCCTTTTGCTAGAGGCTTCTAGGAATTAAGAAAAGTTGTACCAGTGCCTCACTGCCACCCAGAGGGACATTGAAGGTGTTCTAGCACGGTGGAGAGGCTCCCATGGCAATTTAGGCCGACCTAAGCTGGGACCACCCCAGTGCAGCCCCTCCTTACAATTCATTCCCACTTAAAATGAAAAGCTAACTTGTTGCTGGGTCATTTTTTTGGATGAATCAGTTCCCTGAACCATCTCAGTGCATTGTTGCAGGAGTGCTGGGGCCAGCACAAGCTGGGGGACTGGGGGGGACAGACCAACCATCTGTTAAAAGTGAGCAAGAGAGGGGATGTGGAGCAGCCAGTGCTGATTTAGAGAATGGGGAGCAGAGCTGGACGGAGACTCGAGGTCTGTGATGTGGTTTAGGTGGTACAGGAAACCTGAGCTGGGAGCAGTGAGCTGCACCCACTCAGGAAAATGCTGCTGCATTTTAATAACACTCGTTATGTGTTTGCCTGACTCCCAACAGTTGTTGTCTCTGCATGAGCAAATAAAAAGGAGTTTTATTTGAAGAGGCTGGAAAAGTGTTGTGACTAGAGGACAGGATTATTCCCTTTACTCTGTTTTTGCTTTTAAAAACTTTGCAGCTATGGTGACAGCTTAAAACTCCTTAAATAGCATGTTTCTTAAACAGATGAAAGTGCAGATGTTCCCCCACCCTTGCTTACAGAGGCTTAAAAACTCATTTATTAGATCTTTAAAGATTTGTGACAAGCTTTGCAAATATTAATATTTGTGAATATTTTTGAAATCTCTCATAATGCTCAGTGTTACAGATGAATACTTTGTGATCTCAGAAAAAGTAGAAAGAAGAAAAAATCCCCAAAGATTTGCTCCATTTTGATTAAAGGTGAGATTCAGGCACACAAGTGGGTCTATTGTTATTTACTGAGTTTAGCAGATGCTAAACATCAGCCAGGAGGTAATGCCCTGTGATTTGTGTTTATTTTTAATACACCAAAAACAACACTGCTTCTAGGCATAACCACTCACAGGCAGAGTGCTGAAGAATCACATGGTTTGATTTTTAATTTGGTGATTGATAACAGGGGATAGGGAAAGGACTTTTCAGCATCAATCCCCTGCTTTATGACAGAGTTTTGGTAATGTAGCAATGGGAATTTTAGGGTTCTTTCAGCTGTGGGTCAGTCTTAGGGGCATCAGCTCAATAACACACATTCACTGGGTTAATTAATGTGTCATTGCTCTGCTTGTGGTTGAGACTTGTGGCTGTAGCTGATAAAACTCTGGTCTGGGACTGATTTGCTGCTAGATCTAGTTCTGACTGAGATCTGATTCCTTAAATGTAGTTGTGTGGTGTAGTTTAAAATGTCCCAGTGGGTCTTCATGCATCTGGCAGCTGTCAGTGCTTGGGAATACCTGAGTCCTTCATGTCCAGAGGAGGGAACGGAGCTGGGGAAGGGTCTGGAGCACCAGGAGCAGCTGAGGGAGCTGGGAAAGGGGCTCAGCCTGGAGAAAAGGGGGCTCAGGGGGACCCTGTGGTTCTGCACAACTCCCTGACAGGAGGGGGCAGCCAGAGGGGGGTCAGGCTCTGCTCCCAGGGATCGGGGACAGAACCAGAGGGAATGGCCTTAAGTTGCATCACAGGAGGTTTAGGTTGGATATGAGTGAAAATTTCTTCACTGAAATGATGGTCAGGCATTGGAAGAGGCTGCCCAGGACAGTGGTGGAGTCACCATCCCTGGAAGTGTTCAAAAAACTTGTGGTGTGGGACGTGGGGACAGGGTTTAGTGGTGAACAGGGTGGTGCTGGGAGCACGGTTGGACTCGATGATCTTAGAGGTCTTTTCCAACCTTAAAAATTCTGATTCAGCAGCGGCCATTGAGGTCAGTCAGCACGACCAGCTGGGAATCACAGAGTGTCCCCAGTGCACCCCAGGGGACACGAGGTGCCTCTGTGTGCACAGCTACTTCTAACCCTTGCTTCAGATGTTGGGTGGACATCCAAGTGTTGGTGTCCTCGTGTCAGACTGAATCTCACCCTCTGAGCAAACAGTTGGCTCCTCCTCCAGGCACAGGAACAAGGTATAGAAACAGTTTTGATCCAGGTGGCTGTTTGGTGGCACGATGTGTGACAAATGGAAAGATTCTCCTCAGCCTACAAGCTCCTGTGTCAAAAGGGCCTTCGCTGCATCCGGCACAAATCTCTGCTCTTCTTAGAAGAAAAATGAGCGTCTCAGGCAGCAAAAGATACATCCTAGCCTCCAAAAAGAGCTATAAATCAGGAACTCTGGTCTTGTGGTCTGTGGCAGCTGGATGTGAATGTGTTTCTGGTGATGTTTTGAGGTGGCTTCAAGCTGAGTAGCTGAGTTAGCACCACGCTGGGCTCAGACTAATGTATCCTGCATAGGAGCACGGTCACATCAGCCACAGCAGCACCCAGCTGGCTCAGGATGGGAAAGCAGAGTGAGCTCAGAGGCGTCTGGGATGACAAAGACACTTCCCAGTTGCTTCTGAAAGTCTTTGGAGAGGTGTCTTTAAGCTGTGCTGGTGCTGAGATCATCCTGGCAACAGGAAGACATCGGAAGTGACTGAACTGGCAGTGGCGTGTGAAGCCTCCCAGGGAGACATGAGCTGTAAACACTGGCAGGACCTGTCAGTAAGTCCTGTTAGAGGAAGCAAGATCCTCGTCAGCTGGTCTAAGAGTGCTGTTATTAGGTGGTTATTGATCCAAACCAATAGCTGAATTGTTTAGGACAGATTAGCAGTCACGTTCCGGCTGAAGCGAGGGGAAAGGTGCCCTAGACAGAATGACTCTGTTGTTAGCCTGAAACCTGCCTGTAGATCTGCAGAGTGAGTGCAGGTAAAGACATTGTGCTGTGCTTCCTCAGTTCACCTGGAAGAAGCTCATGGGAGGCACCTCTGCACTGCCTGGTGTGACCTGGTTGTGGCGCATAAGGTGTGTCATGGAACAGGACTCCAGTGGTGTGAGCTGCTGTGACCAGGGAGTAAGACCATCCCTGGATTCCCCATCCCTGGATTCCTCATCCCTGGAAGTGTTCCAGGCCAGGTTGGACCAGGTCAGGTGCTCTGAGCAGCCTGGTCTAGTAGGTGGCATTCCTGACCATGACATTGTTAAGGTCCCTTCCGACCCGAGCCATTCCAGGATTCTATGATCTCCTAGCTCATTTCTGATCTAGCAACCCTCCTCCTAAGCCTGAATAGAATTTAAATCTTTATTTTAGTGAAGTGAAGCATCTTCCTGAAAGCAGAAGGGTATTGGGTAACAGGAGAAGGCTGTTGACATTTCAAAGGCATCGGTGTCCAAGAGGGCGAGCCAGAAAAGAGCTGTGGAAGTATTTTACATGAGCTGAGCTTTGGGGAACTAACACATTATTTTCTGGGCACGTGATTTCCAGCCCTGAAGGTGTTGCCTCCCATTCCAGCAGAGATGCAGATTGCATGTAGGCTGGTGGAAAATGATCTTGCCACCCTGTCAGCTTAGTTTTTCATAAGCACCGAGGCAGTTCTTGTTTTTATGATACTTGAATTTGCCTTCAGGAAACCTCGTTGGTGTCAGAAGCAGAAAATATGAAAGTCGTGCCTGTTTTTCCTTCAGCATCAGTGCATCAAACAGGAGCTTAAAAATTTTATTTTTCCAATTAATCTTCTCATGTTTTGAACCACACCTTCTTAAAACACAAGTGAAGTTGAAATAGTGGTCAGGAGCCAAAGGAGGGTCTGACTTAAAGAGCAGGAACCTCGTGCTGGAAAAACACAAGGTTTGGCATCTTCCAGGAGATTTCTATCACTAAATGAACAATTCTGAAAAAAGTTCTTAGTGAGATGGTTTGGGTTTTGATAGGGCTGTGAGAAGCAGTGAGTTGAATTCAGTGATCCTTTTGGATCCCTTGAGATGTTCTGTGATCCTCTGGCTCTGTGAATTAAGCAGGAGAGTCAGTGAGCCCTGCAGTTTGCCAGGGCATTGTTGAATATCACAGCATGGCACAGGTAGGCACATCAGGTCAAAGTGAGTTTTCTTTCCCTTTAGGTGTCCCCTCGACTGAAGGATGAATAAAACACGGTGTGGATTTTGCATTTCCTGGCTTTGTTTTGTTGCTTTTTTTTTCTTTTCTCCTCCAGGCGATTCAGAAAATGGGCCTGTGGATGGGGAAGTTTATTTTAGGGGATTTTATAATAGACTTAAAAATACTCTGCATGGTTGAGTTCTGTCCAGAAACAGTGCATTACTCTGTGAGCTGAAGATACAGGCAGGTTTCATCACAAAAAATTATTCCAAGAGAGCTCCCTGGCTCTCTGGCAAAGTGCTGGAAGATGCTTATCTTCACAGAACAATGGAACAGATTAACTACAGCTGCTGGTGGTTGTAGTTTCAGCCAAACATTCATTCACTGACAAATTCCTTTCACTGGAGTAAAATGTTAAGGGAAATTATGAGGGAGAAAAATGAAAAAAATAAGTTCAACCAAAACTTTTAAAAAATGATGCCATTTGTAGGATTTTACTTTCGTATTTTTATCACGAGGGAGGAAATGTAGGTGGTTGGTTTTTAAGAGCCTCGTTCTTCTAAAGGAGGCCAACATCCCAAAGTGGGGAAAGATCTGCTTAACTTGAAGAGAAATAAATGACAAAACTAATAAATAAATATATTTTTCAGGGGGATTTAGTCTTCCAGTAGCAAACCTCTGTCTGTTTTCAGCCAGCTTCAGTATTTATCTGAATAGCGTCTTTTACTTCTTCCTAGCCAGGCAAAGAGAGGAGATGCTTCTCTTTTCTCTGAAGCCAACAGCAGCCCACCAATAAAGATGTTTCTGCAAGGTCAAATTTTGGTCACATCCCTAAATTCACTGATTTAGGTGGGAGCACTTTTGTACTTATTTCTTTGTTTACAGGATCCAGAACCTACCAACAGTCGCCCCCACATCCTAGGAAATAGACACTGGTACAGGAAATTTCACCACGTATTTGGGTTGCTGCTAAAACCAGCAGGATCTCTGGTTTGTGGGGCTCTCCCAGAACTGAAGGGACACCACCAGGTTCCAGCTCTTTCTCTGTGCATTGATTCTGCCCTGGGTTTGAAGGATAAAGATGGCAGCCTGCAAGGAATGTCCCTCAGAGAAAAATCTGCCTGTATGGGAAGGGCTTATTAGTTGTTCTTACTGACATTTTTGTGTGAAAACCAAGCCATCTGAGTAGGAAACTTGCATAACCTGGCTCATTAAGATCACGCTGTTTCTTAAGAAAATAATGTTTTATAACTTTTGAAACTCTGAGGAGATGTGTCTGTGGTAGGTTTGTCACCTAAAATGACAAAGGTTTAAAATAAGAAAACCCAAGGCAATGGCAAAAAAAAAAAAAAAGGAGAAAAGTGGGGACAAAATAACTTTTTTTTTGCAGAAATTTGTAAGAAACTGTGGACGAATCCCAAACTGAAGTGACACCAAGCCTGTACTTGTGTGCCTGGGCAATAGTTTGCCTTACACAGAGGCATCAGCCCTGGGGCTATTATGTCATTTTAAAGTTGAGAAAAGTAATTGCTGATTTGTGAAGTGATAAACTGTTCCTGAATGCCAGTGCTTGGAGATCGATGCTGATTTAATCCTGTTATCTCTTTACCTCCAGAGGAAGTATGCGCTCCATTACAAGATTGCTCTCATCATAAACTACCTGGGGCACTGTATTTCAGTAGGGGCCCTTATAGTTGCCTTTATGCTTTTCTTGTGCTTGAGGTGAGTAATGTGTTTGCATGTTTCTAACTCGGTTGGGTGACGCTTTCTGGGTTGCTCGAGCCCTCTCGTGGCTCTGTCCAGGTTGTGGATGGTCCTGAAAAGTGGTTGTGGCTTTTATGTTCCTGAGCACATCCGCGGTTTTGCTGACTGATGTGCTGGATGAGCTCCTCCTGAGCGTAGGAGCTAAAGGCTGTTTGAATTCAGGGAAAGAGCTGAACATGATTTATTGATGCAGCAAAAAGAAATTCGGTGAGCACAGAGTGCTTCGTTAAGGGAAACCGGGATTTGAGTGTGTCAAGTTGCAAGTTTTGGGGGCAGGTTTTGTTTTTTCACAAGGCAGAACATGGAAACGTTTTGCATTCCCTGACAGCTAAAACCCAGATCTACACCAAAGGAGACAGAACTAAGTCTTTCCATTTTGCTTTGGGTTGATTTCGGTTTTTCTTTCATTAAAGGGCTTAGAAGTTTTCTTAAATAAAAAGAGGAACATCGTTAGTGGAGCTTAATCCCCAGCAGTGTTCCTGAGATGATGAATGCAAATCAAGGAGTCTGCATAGAAACCCTTCCCTGGTCTGGTCCAGGGTGCAGAAGGGAGTTTGGCAAATGGAGATGTCAGTGAAAGCAGAGTTGGGGCTACAGGGAAAAAGAGAAAGGACAGGAGGAACTGAAAATTAGTGGAAAACAAGAAGATTTGCATCAGTCATCATCTACGTTGTATGTCCGCAGCCTGAATCACAGGAATATATTTTCTTGGGAGTGGCCTGGTGGGTTAATTCTGTGTTATTTCTTGGATTCCCTGGCTAGCATTTCTGTACTATCTGTGCTGTGTTGTCCAGGAGAGTTCAACCTGAATTTAAAACCAGCTCTGCTGAGTGCTGTGCAATGATAAGCTTTGAGAAGAACCTTGTCCTAGTAGCAGAGGACAAACTCCGGGTGGAGGACACCGTTCTTCTGTCCAGGATTACAACAGGATGATTGACAGTGACCTCAGTGCCAGAATTACTGTTTTCCTGGAGTGGAGCATCCCTAAAGTTTTAACTAAATCTTCTGAGCATTCCTAACAAGGTCTTTTCTATAACAATAGGAATCTTCTTGCACTGCAGCGTCTATAAACAGAATAATCAATGCTAATGAAAACAAAAAAGCCACCTTAAAACACTAAATGGGAACTTTTATGATGCATCAATTTAAACTTCAATTTCAAGCCTTCCAGAGTGCATATAAAGCTAATTCCCACAGTGCTTGGAGACCTGAATTAATTTGCACTGAATAAAGAATGCAAATTATTCATTGCAATAACTATATTCCCTGCTTTTATGCTCAGTCTTTTATAAATGCTTGAGTAAATAACACAAAAACAATTAGGTAGGATGGAATAAACGTATCCAGCTTCGAACACAGAGGTGGCCCAGCTGAACTCTTCTAAATTGTTCGTCTGTTATTTAAACTTTAAGGTTTAAATTTTGCAGTCAGCTTCAGCATTAAAAACAACAACTGAGTAGTGGCAATTAAGTGAGTTAGTGAACATGCTGTGAATTAAGATAGTCCATCTTTTCAAATTCCCGCTGTGTCATGCAAAACATGTCCAGTGTGCAGCCAGAGTGAACCAGCACTAGATACCTCAAGATCTGTCGAGTTAAATCAATTTTCAAAACTTCTAGAGATGTTCCAGTGAAGGCAGCCCAAATTCCTGTTTCATTACACATTGTCCCTACCCAAATTCTGGGTTATGCACATCTTCATCACACTTAACCTCTTCAAAGAGCCCCAAGAACAAATCAGTTTTGATAATCAATTTCTGTTATTTGGGGCTTTTTTAAATCCTGTTTCATTTTGGATGGAAGAAGGTATGGTGGAATTGGGTGAAAGAAGAGAATTTAGGTAATTCCTGGCCAAAAAAAATACGATCTGATAGTTCCTGATCTTGGCCCAAAGTAGAAATCTGGCAGTTCCTTATTCCTGCCCCTCTCCATCCACCTCATTCCATGAGTCCCTGATGAGGGTGAAAATAGAAGAGACCTCCAGGAAGATTCCAGTTTTACATCTGCTCCCAAATTTTATGCTTCTCCCCCATCACCTGCCTGATTTTCCTTTGCTCTGTCGGTGCAGGTGGATCCCAAAGGCAGCCCCGTCTGAAGGGGGAGGCTGGAGCACACCTGCTCTGTTGGAAATCAACTGCTAGAAAGGCTTTGGAATCTCACTCTGGGGGTTTTAGGAGCAGGTGGAATATTTGGCTGGCATGGCAAAAGGTGTTGCTGTGGTGTTCAGCTGGTCAGGAGGGTGTTCTGCTTTTGGAGATGAGCTTCACCTTCACTGGTTCTGCCCCAGCCCAGGGAGCTTGGTCCTCAGTTGTGCTGAAGTGGGAAGGGGATAGAACTGGATCCAGACTCTATAATTCCAAATTCATCCTGTCAGCTTGTCCCCAGCTTCATTCTTCCTCAAGTTCCTTAAGCAATTTCATCCTTCATTCACAACCCACCCTCCATCTAGCAGAAAAGTCCTGCTGCCCTAAACACTGAGGAATCACACACTTGTTTGGAGGGTCAGGAATCTCAGATGTAGCAGGAGGTGATGAAATCATCTGCCATTTGTGTCCATGAGGCCCCAACACAGCTGGGAAGGGATGAGAACTCAGCCAGGGCCCCCCTTTTCCTGTGAAGACCCATTTTAGCCTTGTTTTCTCCAGCTCTGTTGCATCTCAACATGTGCGATGACAAACAAGTCAGTAAACATTTCATTTAGCACCTAAATAATAAAAAGTGAAGGAGAGGGCTTGATTTTTGCTGGCAGACTGATTGAATGCCAGTGAGTCATCGAGGCAGCTCCTAAAGGTCGAAGTCAACATTAATTTCTCAAGGTCTAAATGTAGGTGGTCTTAAAATTGTGAGAGCCGTGCTGTCTGTACCATGCAAAACCAAACGAGCTCACAGACAAAAAGGAATACACCAAGAAAGAAAAACAAAGAATTTGTGCACAGAGCGTGCTGGGGAGGTGGACTGATCTCCAGTGCAGGACCTGGAGAGATGTGCTCAGGGCCCTTCACTTGGCATTGTTAAATGGATCTGCGCTGCTGGGAATCTCAGAGTCTGTTTGTTCTCATTAACAGCCAAGGTTTGCCCCCTCCCTCAGGTGCGCACAGGCAGCTCGCACTGACTCAGCCTCATCGTCCCACTGAATCACAATCTCACACTGCTGAAGCAGAAATTTTCCATAGGAGGAAGCCTGCTATCAGTAATACCAATCAAGCTGAAGGAAAAAAATATCAATAATTCTAAAAAATCAGAAGGATTAAAATACTTCTTTTGAATCACATTTTTCCTTTGCTGTTGCTGATAATGCAGAAACCCAAATTGCTTTGTCCTGGGTTTGCCCTTGTCCCTGTGCATTTAGAGCAGCCTCTGAGGTAGAATGAGTCCTTTGTAAAACTCCTGACTTGTTACTAAACAAAGGCTGGCAGTGGCCAGCAGTGACCTGAGTGGATTCCATCAGATGAAGTTTTATTTGTGCAGTGGGTGTCAGAGAAGAAGTAGGGGTAGAAAGGTATTTGTTCTGGGAAGCATCTACGTCCCTGCTGAGTTTTGAATCCAATAAAGGATGGTGCTGACAGGAGGATAGGCTGGAGATTGAAAATGACATGTCCGTGCTGGATAAAGGCAGCTCTAAAAACAACCAAACCCACAAACACTGTCATAACATCTTTTGTCGCTACTAGGGTGGCGGTGAAAGCAAATTGAGGTTTTGAGGGAAATTCTGCTTTCCTGTTAACCCTAAATTTAGCTCTTTCCATTTCTCCATTAAAGCATCTGATATGTTTTTTTCTCACAGGCCTGAGGCAGTGTCCCCGTTCTTTCTTATGGTTACATACAGATTTCCTAAATCCCACATATTATTTCTCCCCAAAAGACTGAAACATTTTTTTCCTAGAACAATATAGTCACTTTTCCCCCCCTTTTTTCCCCCTAACCATTTCCTGCCTACTTTCCTTTATCCTCCCCTGTTCCAAGCTCCTTTGAACCACCCTGTTGTTTTTCAGTCTGGTGTGCAGTTGGCAGGATTGCTGCTGCAGGCCTCTGTTCTTAAGAATGGAAGAGTTTGATTAAATGATTTGTAGAAACCTGTCAGGAGAAATGCGGAGCATCAGTACAGGGCAGGTTTCATAGAGCAAAGTGATCTGACACCTCTCAGAACCTGCAGGCTGAGGATGTCTCCAGTGGGGAGGAGATCTGCACAACTAGTTCTGGTTTGCATTTAAAAGGATGAGATTTCTGATGTGATTGGAGCAGAGCAGGCTCCAGATCTAAGGCACGATCCTTTCTTGTTGTGGAGCAAGAGGAAAGAGCAAGTCCTAGGTCAGGACATCAACTAACAGACTTCATCTCAGTGCTCCATGTCCCCCCCACCTCATCTCCTGCTTTCCCACCCAGCCTGGTTCAGTCTGTTCCATCTGCCACTTGCAATAGCAGAGCCTTCATTAATGATTCAGGCACGTGGCATTTTTAAACTTCACTGTAAATCCTGGGTGGGTGCAATGGCTGCAGGTTTGAAGACAGCTCTGTCCCACCCTGCAATAGCCCACAGTAAAGTCCACAGAGAAAGGCAGGAATGAAAATGATGGAGCTCTGTGAATAAGAACAAATCCAGTGAGAGGGCCATCTTTGAATACAGAACATCTGAAGTGCCTGTACTGCCTGAATCTGTGTGAAGAGTCTCATCTGATGAAGTCAGATAAAGGCCAGAAACACTTTTCTTATTGATTAACCTCAGGCCATTGTCTTTGCTTCCCACTGCCTTTGCTCTCCCCCTCTTCATCTCACATCTGTAGGACTTGCTCTTTAGACTCTTTGTATAGAGCCTACCCCACACAAAAAAAACACGGAGAGCAGGGCCCTCGTGAAGTCCTGGAATAATACCAGTAATTAAAAGTGTGCCCAGAGAGCTCCGTTCTTAAAATGTGAGAGGTTTCACAAGCTTCATCTGAAACAGTGGTATTGTAGCCTAGCACAATGAGAGCCCCTGAGGAGAGCTGTTGCTGCCTATAAATACATCGCCACTGGATAAACACTGGAAACTGAAGAGCTGCTTACAATCAAGGACAGTTTCAGTGCAAGAAAAAATGAGTATAGGTGCTCTACGAACAGATTTTTGATATTAAAGGATGATTTCCAGCCCACAGAGCACAGGGGTCCCAGAGCAATGTGGTAGAGGAAAAAATTTAAGTTGGAGTTAAACTGGAGTGTCTGGAATTTATGAAATGCTTTTACTCAGTTCCTTTCTTGACCTGAGGTTTGGAGGCCACTTCTATCCTGTGCTAGAAATATGTTACTGCTGGTGTATTTCGGTGGCTGCCAAGATTTTGCCCGTGACTTTTTGGAGATGGACACGAACTTGTTTGAATTCTGATAACAGAACTGCTCTTACAAGATTTAGATCTACGTTGATTGGCAAGTTAAAACTTGTCTGTGCTCTGTTCTACTTATGATGATGATGGAATGGTTTTGGGAACAGTGGAGAAAACATTGCAACTTTTCCAAGATCTCAGAGAAAGGAGAAAAGCAAAGTTGGGTCTTTGCAGTTTATGAATCATGTTCAGGAGTGCAATTTGATTGAAAAAACCACATCCTGAGTCATATCTGGGAAGGAGAATCAGAGAATATGTTTTCAAGATGATGTTTAGAGTTATGAGCTGCAGATGCACCTGCAGCTGTTCAAGTGCTAAATGGTTCCATTTCAGTTTTCATCCATGGAATTGCACATGCAGGCCCCTCACTAACTCCACTGTAGTTGTTCAGCACTCAGGAACCTTCTCTTCTGCTTCATCTAAAACGTGGTTGAGGGGCTGGAGCGTGTCCAGGGCAGGGAACGGAGCTGGGGAAGGGTCTGGAGCAGCAGGAGAGGCTGAGGGAGCTGGGAAAGGGGCTCAGCCTGGAGCAAAGGAGGCTCGGGGGGGACCTTGTGGCTCTGCACAACTCCCTGACAGGAGGGGGCAGCCAGGGGGGGTCGGGCTCTGCTCCCAGGGAACAGGGACAGGAGGAGAGGGAACGGCCTCAAGTTGTGTCAGAGGAGGTTTAGGTTGGATATCAGGGAAAAATTCTTCCCAGAAAGAGTGGTCGGGCATTGGAAGAGGCTACCTAGGACAGTGGTGGAGTCACCATCCTTGTAAATGCTCAAAAACACATGTGGATGTGACCCTTGGGGACAGGATTTAGTGGTGCTGGGTCAATGGCTGGACTTGATGTTCCTGGAGGTCTTTTCCAACCTAAATTGTTCCATGGTTCTGTGAATTCTGCTGCTTCACATTGCTCTGTCAGCTGAAACAGAGGGGAGAGGTGGAAGTTTCTGTCACCCCTAAATGGGCCATGGACACCCCTGGCAGCATTTGGGCTGCCTCTGCCTGTTTTGGGAGCAGCAACTTCCCTGGGGAGGTGCCCAGTGGACACATTTCCTACTGCCCAGTGAGCAGCACGAGGCTGAGGGATTTAGACCCAGCACAGGAATGATTACTTGGAAGGTTTCCAATCTTTCCTGAATTCCTGGCCAAATACTCCAAAATAATTAAATATTTCACACCATGTCTTGGTGTAAGTGAGGCCAAGGAGAGTGTGAACAGCAGCATCAGCAGCTCAGACTTTCCTCCTTGGTTTATCCCCACAGTATCTGCAAATGTAGATAATATGCGGATAATGCAATAATCTTTGCTAATTGTGTAATTGTATTAAAAGCAAAAAAAATAGCATAACCTTTGAATTCTCTGGCTGGTCGTTTAAATTAATTTTGTTTCAGGGTTTTTTTGGTTTTTTTTATATAATCTCACAAGGGGATTATGAATGAGGACATGCTGTGCACTCCTATTTCCCAAACAGTAGCTGTAAGCCAGATCAGCTACCCTGAGCTCTCAGTGTCTGGCTTCTGAAGTCTTGTCTCTGATTTGTGCAATCCAGCTGCAGTGGTCACTCTCCATGGAAAACACTCACCCTTCCACAGTGTGGACTGATAACTACAACCCATGTCGGAAAACCTGAGCTGCAAGGTGCTTTCTGCTCACAAAGATACTTTCCAGCCCTGTTTTCTCTTTGTTCAAAAATTACTGACATCTGACCACCATTTAGCGAAGCAAATTAGAGCAGAGTCCTAAATCTTTTTTTTTCAGCCACAATCACATGCTGCACTAAACAAAGTCATCTGTATTTTTATCATTCTTGTGAAAATAACGAGAATTTTCTCCAGTGGAAGGCTTGATGGCACAGTCAAGGTCGGAGTTGTGTTCTTGGAGTACGTGGGGGCTGGGTTTCAATTATCCCTTGTTTGAGCAGCGAGCACAGCCCGTCTGGGGCTGCCCTGCCTGTTGTGTGTTGTGTTAGCTGCATCCTTCCCTCCCCAGGGATGTCACTGCTGAAAGCCTTTGCATCTAAAGCAGGCAGGATGCCCCACGTCCTGTGATTAAAAACTGGCTGGAAGGCAGGAGAATGAAACTTCAGGAAAGACAGATGCGCAGATGGTTCCACAATGGGTTTGTTTTTAGGGTCTCTGCACACCCTAAATACTCATGAAAGCTGCTGCTTCTCCTTCTTCACCTGAGCCTTTCACTCCTGTCCTCGTGGTAAAGCTCTCACTTCTTTCCAGGCTTTCGTTCTTCCCATGCAACTGCCCCTTGCTTTTCCTATGGGAATATTTACATTCCCCCAGGCAACTGCCACCAAGAAGCTGATTTTCCCTGCCAGCCTTTCCAGCTGCTGTTCCCATCTGGAAGCATTAGGAATTCCAGAGTATCAGCACTGATTGAGCACCCAGGGGAAACCATGGGGGCCTCAGGGGAGGCTTCCATGTGGGTGAAAGCAAATAGGCCCTGACAGGCACAGAGCCTGGGAAATAACTTGCTGTTAGGTATTCTTCCCACTCCATGCCATTTATGGGTTGCCCACGTGCTTTGCCTGCCCTAGAAAAGACTGAAGAGGGGAAACAGATTTTTAAGTATTGTCCATGATTCTCTTTCTGGTGTGTTCCGGTCGTGGAATGGGAAGGGCTCCAGCAAAGTGCACTCCTGTTTCCCTTATCAACTGTTTTCGGAGAGAGTTTGGGAGAGCAGTCTTAATTGAACATCATTATTAATGGAATACTACATGAATTAATAGAAGGTTTCTAAGCTTCCTTAATAAAGCTTTCATTTGCAATTATTTCTATGCAGATGATTCAACTAATTCAGCGAGCTTTCAACCACGCTGGCACATTATTATGATTGTTAATGTTAATTGTTTGTCTCATGCTTTGAATCAGAAAACAGTGGCTCTGTGCATCCCAGAGGAAAAATACCACTGTATGGACAGAGTGAGAAAAAAACCCCAATAAATCAACAGAAAGCTACCTTGAGTTTTACCAGGGCTATTTATAGATGTCCATTTCTTAATCAGTGAGACCACCTCTACAGAAAGGGTTTATGTGATTTTCTTTCTGCCTTTCCAGATCTCACAATTTCACAAGTCAAAAGAATGGGGTTTCTATTTCTCTGCTTTCTCTGTCGAATCACACAATTAAGGTCATTTCGTGGAAATAATTAGCAGGACGTCCTCTCTCTACCAACAATCAGAAGCTCTTTCTGCCCACTTCTGACCCAGGCTTCAGTCAGCTGCTGGAGAATTCTGCTTTTTTTTCCTTTTGCTGCTGTTTTCCTTGGTGGAAGCCCAGCCCTGACACCCTGCACACGAGGCAGTGCAGGATGCCGGTGGTGGGAAATCGAGTCAGGGAACAGCGTGATCTGTTCTCAGATCAAATAAAGGGGTTGTTGCGTGCAATTTCTCACAATGCACCTGGCTCTTGATTTACTCATTAGGAAGGCCAAGAAGAAGCATGTTGCCTTTCACCTTAATTGCTTCTTCATGTCCAGCCTGCTGCAGAGCTGAGCTGAGTGCTCTGTGTGTGTGGTGAGAGGGAAGCTCATCCCAGATCTCAGATCATCTCATCTGGTTTTGGCCAGCACAGCCAGAGATGGGCTCTGGGGCTCTGGATTCACTGGAATACACACATTTTCCTATAGACCTACAGAATCACTGAGGTTGGAATAGACCTCTAAGATCATCGAGTCCAACCATTACCCCAGCACTGTCAGGTCCACCACTAAGCCCTGTCACCAAGTGCCACATCTTACTGTTTTTTGAACACTTCCAGGGATGGTGTCTCAATCACTGCCCTGGACAGCCTGTTCCAATGCCTGATCACCCTTTCAGCAAAGAAATTTTTCCTCATACCCAATCTAAACCTTCCCTGGTGCAACTTGAGGCCATTTCCTCTGGTCCTGCCCTTGTTCCCTGGGTGCAGAGCCCGACCCCCGCCTGGCTGTACCCTCCTGTCAGGGAGTCCTAGAGAGTGAGAAGGTCCCCCCTGAGCCTCCTTTTCTGCAGACTAAACACCCCTAGCTCCTCAGCTGCTCCTCATCAAACTTGTGCTCCAGACCCTTCCCCTGCTCTGTTGCCCTTCTCTGCACAAACTCCAGTACTGTTGTCCTCAAATTCCTGTAAATACAAGGCAAGGCACGTCATAACTCAGTGTCCCATGGAAATAATGCTGTCACTTGCTATACTCCTCTACCCAAAGCATCACATCATCAGCATTTGAAACAGGTTTGGGGTCATGTAAAGCAACGCATGATGAAAAAATCGCAAAATTCTGGTGACACGGTGCTTGGAGCCAGGTATTGATGATTTACTGGCTCTTCTTGTTTCTTCCTTCATCATTCCCTCCAGCTGGAAGGATAGAGGAGAACAGTGTTTGTGCTCCTGATTCCTCTACCAGTTGTCTGGGTCATGAAGACATGAAAACATGAGGATATGAAGACATGAGGACATGAGGGTATGAAGACGTGAGAACATGAGGATATGAGAACGTGAGGATATGAATACACGAGGACATGAGGATATGAAGACATGAGAACATGAGGATATGAAGACACAAGGACATGAGGATATGAAGACATGAGAACATGAGGATATGAAGACATGAGAACGTGAGGATATGAAGACATGAGAACGTGAGGATATGAAGACACAAGGACATGAGGATATGAAGACATGAGGACGCCTCTGCGCAAACCCACAGCAGGACTCCTGGGCATCAGGCCCTCATCAGAAACTCCTGCCCTATCAGGAGGTGTCTGGATACCATTCAGCAGGGAAAGCACTGGTTCTTAAGAAATCATGAGGAAGCAATGAACCCTTTCATTTACAGAGCCGAGGTGCCTCCAGTGGCAATATCTTTTCCCTCCACATCAGAAACTGTCTGTCCTTCTTTATTCTCCTCAAGGAAATCCTTTTCCTTCTGCCCGCTCCTTCACTCAGGGTGACACACACCCCTTGCATGTGCCTGTTTGACCTGCTGGCTGTATTTCAGGGGGATATTTCCTGCCCAAAACCTGCTGTCAGGCACAGCCAGAAGTGAAATTGCTGCATGAACTGTGTGACTCCAGGGTGCAGCACCAAGCACTCCTCCCAGTGTGCTGCCACAGCCCATGGCTGAGCAGTTTCCTGCTGTCCAGATCCAGGCTTTTTCTGTTCCTTCACCTTGCAGCTCCCAAAGGGCAGGAGAGGGTGCAGTTGTGAGGAAATGCCTCCTCATCCAGCTCTTGGGAGTGGGCAGACGAGCAGAGAAGAGGAACCCACACAGACAAAGGTGTTCTGCTGTGAATGACAGGTTATGAGCTCTTCAATCCATCACGTTAGTGGAGTAATCCGTGGTCTGACCCTGGTGAACATAAACCACCAAAGGAGTCCAGTGAATCCTGGGAGGAGTTGGGGCCACCAGCGAGGTCATTTAATGTGTTTAAATGTGGTTTCTGAATCAGGAATATCTCCGGACAGCCAGAAGCACAGAGCTAAGAGCAAGGAACAACTTGCAATTCAACTGCCCTGTTTCCAGTGCTCTTTCCCAAGTTAATTGTTACTGATCCCTGCAGGGACTGAGTCCCAGCCTAAATGGCACGTTGGTCTGAGTGAACATGGAAGTTCTTGTATCTTTATGTTCTGGCCTCTTTAAGTCTATGGTGACTGAATTGCTGCAACTTCTCTATTCCATCTAGCCTCAGACCCATGCACCAGGGAAGAGCTAGTGGAAGAGTCCAGGCAAAGCCTTGGCCAATGTTTTTTGTCTGAAAAGGATTAGAGTGGGAAGGAAATACAGGAGATAATTAATTCCTCCTCAGTGGAAGCCTATAGCCTCAGTCTGTGGTGCCTTGTGATGTGCCAGCCTTCAGGATCTCTGGGGTGGTGATTTGTGCTGCTGTTCTTGGAAGCTTGCACCATTCAGCACACATCAAGGCTTGTAAAACAAGTGGAAATGGCATTAACAATGTTATCTGACATGAAGAGGAATAGGAAACCTTCTATCATCTGATCCTTTGGACTAGGGGACTCTGAATGGCTCTGTAAGTCACAATTCCTTCCCAGCAGTGCTGTAATTGTGTCCAGAGCAGCAGTTCAGCACCCAGTCCCCTCAGCTCCCATTTCTCCCCTCTCTCACATGACTCCTTCCCCCTTGAGAGGCAGCTCTCTGCTCTCTGTGCTCTCATTTTCTTCATGTTGCCACTGCCACAACCCCTAGATTGTGACGTCCCCCTCCTGAGGTAAGAACAACGCCAAATTCCTTACCTTCTGGATTTTGAGGGAATTCATTCGTGCCAACCCCTGTGCCTCCAGGAAAGCTCAATTCACTGACTTACAACACAGCTTAATGTGTCTTAAATTCCACCTCCTGCCAGTTGCAGCGTGATAACAATATTCTTTTTCTGTGCTGCCTGTGAGGGCAGTTGTTGCTGCTCCTGGAGCACAGGCTTGGTTACTTTTCCACTCCGCAGAGCAAAGCTAACAATTAATCAAGGAGAAATGATCTGTGTCATAGAAGACTGCTGTGACTGCTTACATTTTCAAAATGGGACAGGTCATTTTCATGAATAACAGGAGTATTTACATTTAAATTAAGGCTTACAAATTTAAGCTACCTTCTATCTACAAAGAGCCAGGAAAAGACCTGCGGAGGACAAATTACTCCTCTGAGTGTTCTGAGGTTTTTTTCCCTCAGGCTTTGAGATGAATGAGTGTGACACAGTCAGGTGTGTCCTTTCAGCATAGCTGTGCTGCAGGTCTCCTGTTGTTCACCACTTTTGTTGCCCAGTTTGGGAAATGTCCTTCATTCAGTGCCCACCTCAGACTCCATCCTGGCCGCAGAGGTGAATTCTGTGCACAGGGTGAGCTGCTGAGCCCAGCAGAGCAGTCTCACGTGAATAAAGCCTGGAGTGAGGAGACCCTTACCCCAGTACCCCTCCAGATGCTTTACACGTACTAAATAACAATAATCCCACCCTCCAGCAGTGCCTGAAAATGAGAGCAGCTTTCTCAGGTGACTGCCAAGAGATTGTTCCCTTGCCACATCGACTGCAGCCCCGCACTGCTGTGCCCTGCAGCCTCCGCACACTTTATTATCCTGCCGATTCTCCCTCCCCACCACAAACCTGACACAGTTATTTCTCAAGCCTTCCCTGCCCTTGGCTGTGAATTGCATTACTGCCACTGTGATTTGTGTGCTGGTGGTAGTTAGGAGACAGAACCACGGGCTCTGGGCTCTTTGTGAGCAATAACAAACTTTCGGTCTCCACTTGGGACTCTTATTAAAGGAAAATGAAAGGGAAAAACAAAAAAAAAAGGGAAAAGGTTAAAAGCATTCTGTGCCTGGGGTCATATCAGTGCCTGAGCTATTTAAGAAAGCCTGTGGCACTTTCAGACATTTCTCAGATTATCCTTCATAGCTCTGTTAGCCCCAAAGACAGACAGTTTTTAGCAGGTGAAAGCATCTCTTTACCAGCCAAGCCACACACACAGTGTCTCCAGAAGGGAATGAGACAGTGATGTGAGGTTACTGGTACCCAAAATATGGCTTTTGCTACAGGCAGTGGCACCGAGGAGCCGACTGTCCCTTTTTCATGTCCAAAGCCAAAGCTTCCGGCTTCAGTTTGGCCAGTTCCAGCTGCTGAACACATTTATACTTAATTTTACACCAGGAACACACCTTCCCTCAGCAAACGGGGCTTTTGGAAAACAAGGAGTGTTTTGATAATTGTCTCTAAAGACTGGGGGTTTCCAACACGGACCAGACCCCCTTGCTCAGGGTCTTGCACAGACATCACTAAAGTCTGAAGGGTGATGGGCAAAGAATAAAAACCAGTAGGAACCAAGAAGTAGTAAGGAGGGCAAAGATCAAGTAACCAGTAAATAAACACATAGAATCATAGGATTGTTAAGGTTGGAAAAGACCTCTCAGATCATCAAATCCACTGATTTTATCTTAAGACACAGAAGGAAGTGTGGTTTTGATGACTGGGATCCTCCTAGAGGGAAAAACTCTTGTTTATGAACCAAAAAATCTACAACTATTTGATCCTGTTTGCCTGTGTGCCCAGTCCAGTGTCCTGCTGTAAATGCAGGAATAAGATTAAATGTGGGAATAAGGTTTCCCCTAGCCAGATTTAGTGATGTCCCAGCATATGGGATGACTAAACTACATCTAAATGGATGCCTGCAGCAAGGATTTTAAATACAATCAGGTGGCAAGCGTGCCGGCTCTGTTTTGTTGTTAGAGCTCTCAAAAGCAATTAATTTCATCTCAGTAACTCACAGTTTGACCTGAATTTACTTAGTTTTAGTCCCCTGCCTCCTTCTCTCCCTAGAAGCAGCATTTCAAACTCATCCCTTCATCTGCTAATCCTTGACCTGGAGGGAGTGAATAAAACATGGAGGTGAAGAGCAGCTGCAGGACATTTGTGTGCAGGATGACCAACAGAGGACAGACCTTAGCAGGATGTTTCAAACCCTGTCCAGAGCCAGGTGGGCTCCTGGGGCTCAGCCTGGGCAGCTGGGTTGCCTCATTTCTTTGACAGCCAAACCCTTAACCTCAGCCTTTTGTTAGAAGTGAAATTCTCAAAGTGAGACGTGTCTGACATGTCTAAGAGCAGCATTTTGGGGGTTTATAGCTTAAATAAAAGAGAAAGGGTCTGAGCAGCTGGAGATTTGGTCTCCAAATTAACTCATCGTGAGTCACTGAGGCGCTCTGAACCAAATACCAATTTCATACTGGCAGCCTGAGTTGTTAAACTCAGAGGCTATTTTAACACTGGCTTAGCAGGGTTATACCTCTGAGCATCTCTCTGTAAGTATCTCAGATGTGGGAGGTCTTCTGTTTGCTTTTTTGCTGGATTGTTTGAAATCTCTGAGAGGTTTGTGAGGCTGAAGGACACAACAGAATTGCTTCTGGCCCTACAACTGACTAGTTTAGTCCTAGGAAAAGTACAATGAGTGTTTTATGGTAGGAAAACAGTGTTTGTTGTTAAGAAGAGTGGCTTGTTTGTCTTGCAAAAGACCTGAGGCAACAAAAAGTCGGTTTCTGGATTGTGCCTCTCTTTTTGCTGTCCCTGGGGTGAGCTCAGTCAGTTCCAGCTGAGCAGCTTTGAGCCACTTTCTGTGTTTGTTCCACGTTATCTGACAGCTTCCTTGGCAAGCAGGGAGCCTGATTTTGCCACTGCCAAATCCCAGGAAGTGCTCTGGCTGTGCAAACCCCTGTGGAAGTGATTCTCCTAAATGGAGTGCTTTTCATTTAGCCGAGAAAAGATCATTTAATTGAAGACTCTGTAACTGCGGCGCTGCAACCTGGCACCGGCCATCCTTGACCAGTTCACAGAGAATCAGAAGAGAAATGTTCTGGTCTTAAATGAACCTGTCACGAGTAACTCTGTCTTGCTTCAGTGATGCTTTGGTTCCTGGCATCAGCATCGTGCACTGGCTGCCTCCTGGAGCCATTTCAAGCAGCAAATATATTTCAGATGTGCCTTCTTTTGTGTCCCAGCTTACTGTAGCTGATATTTTACATTGTGCTCATAATTTACATTGCATCTGAACGGGGGCTGGGGAGGGACTGAAAGCTGACACAATTATTTCCTGATGAAGGAGGATGTGCAGCTCTACCTTGTTTAAGGTACAGCCAGCTAAGCCCAGGACTGAAAACCAGGCAGACTGTGCTCTCCTGTTGCATTAATTCAAACTCACACAGGTGAGCCTGTTCAAGAACTAACCAAATGTAAACTATTCCAGCTTTGCCACTCCAGCACAAATATTTGTCACTAAATATCCTTCTGTGAGCAATTTAGCAGCCTCCAGGGCAGCCTGGTTGTTCAGAAGCTTTTCTATCAATTCCAGTTGTTCTAGAGATGGAGGGAAGGGGAGCAAAACTAATAACCAAGGATGAAATGACAGACTGAATATTGGATTTTTTTTTTCCGGTAGATCCTGTTTCACTTGCTTGGATTGATTCTTGTCAGAGGGAGCTCCTTGTGTTGTCAACACAAATTGTTGTACGTGGCTTTGCAAAAACACAAACCTCCTGTTTCACAGAGCAACAGAGGGACTGCAGGGGGATAAAGCATGCAATAACAGAATTAACTCATTTGTTTTATAGAGTTATTGATGTGTGTGTGTGTGTATATATTCACTGTGTATGTTAACTGAAATGTGCTCCCCTGCTCAGGAGTATCCGATGCCTGCGGAATATTATCCACTGGAACTTGATCACCACGTTCATCCTGAGGAATGTGATGTGGTTTCTGCTTCAAATGATAGATCACAACATCCACGAGAGCAATGAAGTGAGTGCTGGCAGGTGGCAGGGCCCTGCCCTGGAGTTTGGGGTGCTGAGTTTTTGTATAAATATTGCAAGGGACACTTATCCACGTGCTCAGAGTGACTTTCGTGCTTCCCTTCATTTTAATGTCAGCTGGGCACCCATCATCCTTGATTAGCTCTTCAAATGTAAGGTTTGACATCTGAACTTCAGTCCCATGCTTTGGGAGAACAAATAGAGAAATCATTAGTACCCAGATAAAGATGTCCATGCATAAGTCTCTATTATTATTCATCCAGATGCTCCTTCGAGAAAATGTGAATTCTATTAATTCAGTGTTTGCTCTGTCTGTGTTTCTGGCATTCTCACACTCCCGAAGATGGGGGTGTATGAGCTTTATGGTCAGTGGTTTCATGCTGTGTGACTTGCTCTCGTGACAATGCTGCAAATCTTTACTGAGATTTTTATAGTTATTTAGGAAAAATCTGTTGGAGCTTTTAAAATAGCTTTTAAAATGTGAGCACAAAGAGACAACAAAAATACAAACCTGCAAATAAAAGGACAGATCATCACATGCCCCAGTTTTCATTAACTCATTTTTTCTCTGCAGCCTTTTTGGGAAAGGTGCTTTATATGAGCTCGGTGATAACTTTGTTATGTGATTGTGGGATAAGTCAGTTAAATAACACCACCAAAATGAATGGGAACATCATTTATTCTACCTATTGATGTGGTCTCTTCTGTGCTGATCAGTGGTGATTAAATAACACAGTTACAGCGGTATCAGCATGGAAATACTTCACATGAAGTTTATAATGCTTACAGAAAAATCAAGAAGGAATTGGTGAAGCTATCTGGAGCCTAATGGTGGGTATATGTGGGGATCAAGAATCCTCAGTCAAATAAACAGAAAGGTGTAAACTAATGAGCTCTGCAAATTTGGTTTACTGTTCAGTATTAATAAATCCACAATTCCCAGAGGACTTGCTCGAAATTCATTTTATTCTGTTCTCCTGTGGAAGTCGTGCAGGGGGAGATCTCACCACTATTATTTGTATTTGTCTCTATCTGTCCCAGAATCTTCCCAATCCACTGGCCAGTTCCTCTCAGATCTGACACAGGAAAAATTGACTTGGATATATTTCTTTTTTAGAACCCCTGTAAAGATGGGGAGGGAAAGGAAAAGGAAAGAAAAGGAAAAGGAAAAGGAAAGGAGAGGAGAGGAGAGGAG